>JARHVA010007129.1:550000-572500 GCA_037957365.1 Torreya grandis
AGTCAAGCTTCCATTGAGCCACAATGAAGGAGAATAGATTTGGATTTGGATGAGGATCACCCAAATGTCAATAAATGGAAATTGTTAGGGTAGGACTAAAAGAGAATGAAAATATATGCTTAACACCAATATGATATAGACACCAAATACTCTATGATATTTAAAAAAAAGGATCAATCTCAATCCCAATGCATTTTTAAATCATAATTGTTGGATTATTTATCGTAAGATGTTTATGTTTTAGTTCATTTAATTATTTTAGGGTTGTTTTCATGTTAGTTGAAACCCATTACTAGGTTTCTTTATAACAAACTCAATCAAACTTGTTAAGGATTATGAATGTAAAAAAATAAAACGTGAGTCAACATTGATTATATTTTTATGATGATTTTTCCTATCCATGGTTTAAACAGTGGTATTAGAGACACACTTTGAAGGAGGTCAATATTGATATCAATCTCAAGCCGTTATAGAGCACTAGTAAAGGAGAGAGATGGAAATATTTTTATTTTGCATAAAAAAACCCTACTTTTTTTGTAAATAGCCCTATATGACATTAAATTTCTACAAAATCTGAAGTCTATTCAAATTTGTTTCAATTTCACTGCTTGATCTACATCAATCATAGTATGGCAATCCCTACAACATAAGTGAAATATTAGGGATTTGAAATTGAGATTTTTTCCCATCTTTATTATTCTTGTTTCTTAGGATGTGTATCTACAACATTTTTATTTTTTTGGTTGCTGAGGATGTGGATCTGCTATGTTAGTAGTTTTTGGATGCATCTACACTATGTTTTATACTTGTGAGGAGTAGGCTGAATACTTACCAAATCCTATCATTCAGGGGTTTTCATAATTATTTCAAAACCCAGAAATAGACCTTTACGGTCTATAATAGTTTGAAATATTTCTTGGTTTTATGAGAAAAAAAGAAGCCATATTTTTGAGTTACATTGTAAATTTGTATGATGACCTTGAAGTAAGAAGAAGACCAAATTTTTTTATGTTGTTCCAGAAGAATTATTATTTTATGTGAAATCCTCCAATCCAAACAAATGGATCAGTAAGTTTTTATTATCATTTTATAGTATCCACCAAAATCAAGGTCATTTGATTTCCTATACAAGTAAAAAGGCAAGTGTCATATTTACATGGAAAAGAAAAACAAAATACTTGGTAAATATTTCTTTGTAATGTTCTACTAATTTCCCTCCTAAAAATAAAGGTTAACTACATTTTGTCATATTTTTAAGCTCGAATTAATTAAAGACAATATGGATAGCATTATTCTATTAATCACTTAAAGTATAAACAATCAAGGGTACAAAATCCATTGGGTTTGTATATGTTTTGGTCAAAAAAAAATTTGACTTAGTTTTGTATTGTCAAAGCATTATAATAGGTGTAATATAAGATATAAGGGTGTAATGTGTAATTATTTTCTACAAGTCTTAGTCTCTTTGTAATCAAAATCTATCTAGTGGATCAAGAGCAAACCTTGATAGATTTCCTTATTTTGATAGCAACATGAAAAGAATTATGAGCTTAATCTTTGAAAATTGACGCTTAACACTAAAAAATTACAAATAATGGTAAATGAATATGTAAAGCATGATTGTTTCTAATGATTTGTGATAAATAACATAAAAATAAACCATACCACCAACTGACATTGCCAAACTACTTGAGTTTCAAAGGCATGATAAACATGCCCTTGCTTTGTATAAATCATAATGTTTTGTTTCGTTAATTTTCCATATTGAACTCATTAAAGGTAATTCCTAAAAAGCATGTAAAGTGTTAAAATATCTGTATGAAAAACAACCTACATATAATAATATTGATTTATTAATGTAGTTGCTTAATAACAAGCTTGGTATTGACAAATATGTATCTGAATATCTCTCACATGAAAACATTATAACAAGAATATTACATAATCAATGGAAAAATAGATGATGACATGTTAATTTATATCATGCTAAATGGCCTTAGTTATACATACACCAATAAGATTAATGGTGCCACATTTGACACTATTTATGAGTTATTGACTCATCATGAGTGATAGTTTGTAAATAAGAAGAGTATGCATACTAAGAAACATCACTATTTGAGTAAAAGTTTTGATCATAAAGATCATCACCATATATAGTGATAGTTTCAAAATCATTCTTTGAGACACTCTTTGACTCATTCTCTGAGACACTCTACACACTATTCTAGATGGTCTCCACACCATTCTCATCAGCATTCTCCAGGATATTCAACATGAAAACATCACCATAGGAATTATTCTCACTCATATGGTTCTTTTAATTAATCATCTTCTTGTAGATATTTTCATCATAATAAAGAGACCAAATTATTCAAATTTGGTGGTATTGGACATCCTTCAGATGTATGTCCTTCTAGACGACCATGCTCTCCACATAAAAAAGAAAAGTGAGGGAAATTATGTGCATCATTATAGCAATAGATGTTATGCTTACTATTAATATTATAGTTATTCTAAAACTTCCTTTGATCAAGAGGTATCTTATATGGCTAAGGTTTATGGTCCTGATGGGCTTGATAAATTATTTAGAGTGATCATTGATTCACATGTCTTGTGCAAGCTAATACACTTAAGATCAAGATCTATTTTAGAAACATTTTTTGAGTCATGTTTTTTATTTCAGTTCCATTTTTATTTTTTTTATATCAGATATTCATGACATGGAGGAGATAGTGTTTATTTATTTTGATTCTCTTGATACATAGCTTCTTGACCTATCACTTGATAGGGTAGAAGATATAACTTTTTTTTGTCTTTAATCAATCATTGATGACAAAATGAGTTGATAGGGGTCATCATTGATAGTACATGTTGACAGGGGTTACTAACACCTTCAGTGTTCATCAAAAGTTGTCAGCATTTGTTGGACATTAGGGAGATGTGACATACACAGTTCATTTTGATGAGATTTTAGGTGGAGCCTTATATAGATCGATGTAGTTGGATAGGATTTGATTATGTTATAATATAGTATGGTATGATGAGCATAGGGGATGATCAGGCCTTGATCATTTTCATCATCATTTTATGACATAACACATAGGGAAGGCTTGTGTATGGAGAAGCATCAATTTTGGTGAGTATGAGGATGTACAGTACTCAAGTTACATTTACTTTAGAGTTTCTTTGATGACTTAAAAGTCATTTCTTTAGTTATTTCATCTTCTATACTTGTTTTTATAAAGGGGGAGTTTTTTGGATTATTATCCAAAGGTATTTATGTTTTAATTTAATTAATTATTTTAGGTTTGTTTTTAGGTTAGTTAAAACTCATTAGTTGGTTTCATTATAACCAAATCAATTAAGTTTTTTAAATCTTATGAATGTACAAAAATAAAACATGAGCTCAGATTGAATATAGTTTTATTATTATATCTCTCATCCATGGCCTAAACAATAATGCTCTCAAATATTAGTAAATGGTATGGCTTGATAACATTAAACAATGTTCTAAAACAACATTCAAAAATACAATATCTGGTTAAAAATATTGTTTTGGTATAAATATGACTCAAAAAATTGCACATAAAAACAAACCAAACTGAGATAAAAATGAAAAACTTAATATAAAAAATGAATAAATAAATAATTTAAAAAAAAAGGAATGAAAATGGGGTTTCACATGGTTTGCACTTATAATAGTTGGCAATGACAAAGATAAAAATGGAGGGCTACTAAATAATTGAATTTTCACATTTTCCTCATTACATATCCATTACATACATTCTTATTTCAAATAGGTTTTTAAGAAACTTAGTTTAATACCAAATGATGTTTGACCTCCATTTTGAATTAGAGCTAAATCTTAGATGTCCATAGTAAAAATATAGTCAAGCATTTAATTCATCTTTATATATAGGTGTGCATCTCTTATTAAATAGGGTGTTTTTCATCTTTATAATTTTATTATGCTCGCACATAATACTATAATGTGGAGCACTAATTCTAACATAATCACCCATGTAAGGACTAATTCTTAATATAAATCCCCATGAATGCTCATTGGTCTCATGTGATTTGAAATATTCTTCCATTGTGCAATATGAGATTAGTCTTCTTTTTCTTGTTAACTTAGACTACTTTGGTCCTAGGGTTCACAATAATTGAAAATTAATTTTTTGAATATATAACATTTTAAAAAAATGTTAAATATTATAATTTTAAATACCAACTACAGCAATACAAATTTTTGAAAACATATATTTATAAGTAGAATATTTTTAAAAAATCAAAATAAAAGATGTCACAATTATTTTGCATTTTATAAAAAAATTAATTTTCATCCATTTTTGATTCAGATTGTGGTAATTTATTTATCAATTTGTGTTTAATATTGTCCCTCTCTTAATATAGAGCATCGTTTCCCCATGATTTAAAAAGGTGTGGATTATTAAAAACTGAGTTAGAAAATGTAACATGGTTAAAAACATTAGTCAAATTATTTTATTATAAAAACATATTTACCCATAGATAATAAATTACCATATGCCATCATGCATTCTTGTATGTCCCAATTCTTTTTTTAAGATAGAAATTAAGCATATAAAAAATCTATATAATATTTTTTATTTGATTAGGTAAAAGTAAAAGTTTTATCAAGAGCATGTAACCAATATAAAAGATAAAAATATAAAGATATTAAACAATTATAAGTTGTCTTTATAAAAAGATAAATCCATATAATATTGTGTTGTATTATTACTATATTGTTGCACCTTGAATTGTATTTATTGCATAAAAAAATATTGTAATATTTTTTGGTTAAAAATATAAAACATGTAAAAGACAAATATATATTTAAGTTAACTAATTAATATACCTCTGATTTTCTTTTAGAAATATTATCCTCTTGGAATCAACTTGAATGAAACGGTTCTTAATGTATTGATAGGAATGCTTAAATTGGTGCCTAATTCTATAACTCATATTTCTTAGATTCGGGGGTTATTTGTTTGTGGGAGATTTAGTTTGAGAGGGGTTAGGGTAATTAACATCCATAATAGCATTTGTAGATTCATATGAAACACGCATGGTTAAGTGATGTGCATGCACAGATGATGGTTGGTGAGAAGATGAAGGGAGATCACAGGCCAATGGGACATCTATAGAAGGTGACTAATGAGGGTGAAGGAATGAGGAGACAAATGAGATAGAGTACCTCCTAATCTATGGATTGTATTACTAGCCACCTCAACATTTGCTTTGAAATAAATTGATAATATTGATAACAAACTACAAAATATTAAAAAATATATATATTTTATAAAAATTACATAAAATATTAATGTATAAAATTTATATACAATTTAACAAATAAAATAATTACATTAAAAATATTATATTAAACTACTATAACCATGAAAAATAATGTTGTTGTAACTAAATAGATTTCATGATAAGTCAATGTCAATTTACACGTTTATACTCATCAATATTTTATAGAAAACATTAAATACTAGACTCTTTTGGGAACCTAAAAACTTAGGCTTGGTAGACAGTGGAAGGATGAAAATACAAATATGATATATGCAATATGGTGTAACATAAATCTATGATTATATAAACATAATAATTATCAATCTTAAAAAAATACTAATGAAAAAAAATAAATAAATAAAAAAAATAAATAAAAAATAATAATGCAAAATAAGATCGTTGAGTACACCAAACAAGCTTGAAAACTATGAAAACAAAATTCTTTCAAATCAATTAAGTAGAGTGTAAATGCTATGAGAGTTATAATACTCCTAATAATGTTAATCAAATATAACCATATCCCATTGTATCACAATGAGCTTCCTTAGGTATAATCTAACCAGTTGTAGATCGTGTCAATGATGATGTTAAAATTTTTAGAATGATACATAAATGGATCTAAATAATTATAGGTGGTGTGTATCTTTTCTCATTAAAATCAAAGGAGTTTACTAGGGTGAAATTTTCACTTTAATAAGAGATCGGGACTGAAAGAAGGCATGATAGAATTGTTAATACAATAAGGGAACTTTAAAGACATGTATTTAGAATAGAGTATGGACATGGATCAGATAAGAACATTTACTTTTCGAGTTCTAGCTTCCATTTTTTCTAGCTTGAAAAAAGTTTCTTAGAATTACATTAAGGAAAACTTTCGTAAGGAACAAACAAGAAGTACTTATAAATTATAGAAACTGTAAATATGTTAAAACATAACAATATGGGAGCATACAACATTTTAGTTATCCTTTCCCATCATATTACACTATGAAAGCGATAAAATCCACATACAAATGTGATTTAAGAATGGTCTATGACTATGGGAATATCACTGGTCTAGAAAGGATAATTTGGGTCAATATTAGACAAGAAAAAAATATGAAAGGAGAAGAAGTACACATATAAATTGGAGTGTTTATGGAGACAATTATTATTTGTAAACATTATCTCGTTTAAGCTATGTTTATGCATTAAAAAATTATATGTTGAATTTCATACATTTTTCGTATAACGAACACACACAAAAATGGAAGAGTTTATCGACCATGAGTAGAGGTATAAGAAATGCTACGATTTATACTATGGATAATGATAGATATTTTACGATGGTGGGTGCAACTAGTTTAGATGGAAAACTAGTTAATCGAGACAATGAGTAAGATGTTTTGAGAAAAGAAACTCTAGTTCCAAGGAGTTTTGTAGATAATACTCAACCGAATGACCCGCGGTCATAGCTAGAAACATGGAAAATAAAGTTGATGACTAGCTCAGACCTAGGAGAGGATGTAGATATGTATGTGATGACTTGGAGAATTTTAGCCGATGATAGGGAAAATTAGTGTCATAGGTAAGATATGGTGCCACAAAGGAGTGAGATGACCACAATGGTGGTAAACAAAAGTGGCAATGGTAGAGGAGGCACAACCACCCTCCTACACTAATCCATGTCTAGGAAAGGACAAAGAGGGTATAATCCTTTAGGTCCTACTAAAGCAAACACTTCAATCCTTTTTGAAGAGGAGGAGCTTGAAGTGTTTATGGAGGCAATATTTTATCTATTCTAATGTTTTTTGTCCTAGACTTGGATATCTACATAGATGGATATATAAACATTGGTAAACTTAGATAAAAGGTAAGACAGCGATTGTCCTTGTGTTAAAGGCATTTTTATCATGGTTTTTAATTTAGGTGAAGATATATATTTTTTTAATGAATATTTTTTTTGGGTTTGGTTGCATCACATGATTTTGGTAAAGCCTTAGCATCTAGCCTTTAATTTTTATAAATGAACTTTTAACACAAAACTGATCTAAATCTGGTTGTCAAACCTACCACTTTAGTTTTAGAATATTATCATTTTGAGATTCATAGGAAACTTTTTAGGTTAATTTTTGAATGTGTATCCCATAATAGAATAAATGGTCCACTTAATGTATATTTGAATTATAGTTAATGTGGGCATTTTAAAGGAGTTCCCCAAAGAGATGGATTTGAAATTTAAAGACAAAACTTGGGTACATCCTCTTGAATATGAAGTCTTACCTTTTAAATGTCAGAAATGCTTTCAAACATGGCATTTGGTCAAATTTTATTTATCATTAAACACAAAAAAGGAAATACAAGGTTGAAAGATGTTAGTCTAAAACATATAATAGTTCAAGATGTCAATGAGAGTGAGGATGGGAGTGAAGTTTAAGATTTGGTAATGGATTCATCTGTGGAAAATAAAGAGGAACGAGAAAAAAAGAGGAACTAAAATTGATGGAAATTTTCAAATGATGAAATCAACCAGATTGTGTAACCAATAAGGAGGATTTAAATTTGAAAGAATTTATTGAAAGAAGAATTTGGAGAAAATGCAACCAAGGAAATTTTGGGCTCATAGCTCATTGACAAGCTCCCAACCTTTGGATTCATTTAATATCTATATTCACTTTTCTTCTTATTTAGAAGATGGTGAAAACTTGATAGTGGTTAGTAATAAGAGGAAAGGTTAGTTTGAAAAGGAAATTGAACTATTAAACATGACCCTTTGACCCCAAAAAAAGAAGTGTCAAGGAGGGGTGTTATTTTTTCTTCATTGTTGTTAATTATGTGACATTTGGTGATTTGTTTTTAGGTGTGTTTAGTTTTCAATGCCTAGTCTAGATCTTTAGGACATTAATTCATGTTTCTTGTGTAGTGTTGTAGCCCTATCTTCAAAAACACTCCTTTACCATTAATAAATTAAAAAAATATGTACAAATAATTAAGGGTGTTAATTGAGGAAGATATATCAATCATATATGATAGGAAAGGATATAGGTGGGAACATGTAGAGATTAAAATTAGACCAAATGAATTGATGACACATAAGGAGAGTTTACAACATAAAATTAAAGTTAATAAATTTATCTAAACAATAGAAAGATTTTAAGTCAACTTAACCATAGTATTCCAATATAATGTATATCTAATATACATGATCACAAAATGAAAGCAATAAAATAAAGACCAATATGTCAACAGAATAAAAATGAGAAAGTAATTTCTATCTTGTAATATAAATATCAAGTGCAATTATATGACTATGTAAGGAAATAGGAATATGTGAAAAATAATTGTTGAAATCAATAGCACAATTTGAGACAATTTAATGATTCAAGGGGTTTCATTTTCAAATCTATCATAAATAAGGGAACAAATTATTAGAAAAATATATTGATTATTAGATAAAACAATTTAACCATATATAATGTGCCTATTAATTCCTCCCATGCATAACACATTAGTATTTTATTCCACTAAATATGCCCATATGAGAAAAATAAATATATAAAAATAATAGTTTTTTCTACAATTGAATCTAATAAACATTCATTTTCTTAAATTATAACCTCCAATAGTTTTTTAATTTTTATGATAAGAGGGAATTGGAGCTAAAATAATAAATAAAATAAATAAATAAAATGTAAATTTCAATGTCATTAAAGGAGGAGATGCACCAAAGTTATCCATAAAATAACTTGATACTAGTTCCATGATATTTGGGGAAAGAAAGGAATCAAACTCTAGGATCTTAGTTGTAAGATGATGATGATGAAAAATAAATGTATTTAAATATATAATATAATTAATTTTTTAATTCCATAAAAATATTTCATCGCGTCATATATGTTGAAAACATCAAGTGATATGAACCAAAAAAAAATTATAGTTATGCACAAAAATTGAGTTTCCATGTGAATGCTGCCTCTTATGGTATGCAACCAACCTAAAAAAACAAAAAAAAACAAACCAACATCAAGTGGTGTTTAAGTTTACGGAAACTCAAGAACTATGTTAGAGTCCCTAAACATTGATATTTCAGTTGTAAACAATCTTCAAGGAAAATAACAAAAAAATCATCTTTCAAATTATAGATTGAATAGTTGTGTCTATGCGGGCTCCTCCATAAAGATTCTAGTTTTTTGTTAGAGAATAGAGTCATCATCATTTTAAGGGTGTGCATGATGTTCCTCTATTTCTTATAATTTTTCATGTGGTTTGACCTTAATATTTCTTAAGAAGTTAAGAAAAAATAGTAACAAAAACATGCATGATAACCTATATAAATTATATATAACAACTTAAAAATCATCTTCTTAATAATTAGAAAAAATTATTCTTATTTCTATAACTAAACATATTTTTAGAAAACTAAGAAAAAATTTAATAATTTGTTAATTAATATTTTCTTTAGAGAATCCATTGTTTACAATATATATAACACTAAATAACATATGATAAAAATAAATTTAGAGATTCAATAAAACTACAATCCATTTTATAGAAGACTGACATAATTATAATCTCAAACTTTAAAAAGGATATTCGTTAAAATGGTGAAATATAATAATATTTTAATATGAAAATAGACCTTATAAATGAAGGTAAGCATTTGTATCTTTATATAACAACGAATAAAGTTTATTATAAAATAAAAAAGCCTAAGTTTTTAAGGTGAAACTCAATTTTGTGATTATATACGAAGCAAAATAATTAAGGTGGTGATGATCATATGATCCCAATAAATCAAATAAAGTTATAACTTATCAAATTAAAGTTTATAACAAAATAATTTTTTTTACTCTCAATAACAAATGAAACTAAACATAAAGATACATGATGTTAGAGAGGAGCGGGGTAATGAGATAAAATTTAAATTGGTGTGGGCAAAAAGGTTCCATCAAGTAAGAAGGAGGTGAAGAAGATGGAGACCTGGACAAGATGGAAGAGGATGATACACTACACACAGTTTCCTATTATTATCTTGGAAAAAGTATCTAGACCCTTTGGATGGCATGTGAACCTTATGTATGGCATCCAATCTATCTAGTCATTGTCTAGACCCTATGGACAACATCTAGCCCCTCTGGTCACCCTTTCACCTTGATGGACACCATTTAGAATCTTTGGATGCTGTCTAGTCCCTATGGTAATAAACTAGCCCTAGTGGATGCTCTCAATACGATGTGAAGGCCCTCCAATCCTTTTCATCACCATCTAGCCCCGATGGATGTCTTCTAGAGTCTTTGGATGTTATCTAGTCCTTCTATTCATTGTCTAGGCTCTATGGTAGGTGTCTGGATATTGTGGATACCATATTGGTCCACTAGTCATTGTGTAGACTCTTCTCTCATCACCTAGAGCATGCATGTTTCGGTGATGTTTATTTTCTAATATCGATCATCTACAAAATTATTTGGGCAACTATTCTATAGAATAGATTTTTTTGTGTATGATATATGTTAGTTAAATTGAGCATAATTTACTTTCACACCATGGTGATTTATAGTCACAATTATGGAATTTTTTGTCAATGGTAGGTGAGACAACCTCTAAATATAATTTATTACCCAAAATTTTAGGCAACCCAATTCTCTTTCCTAGTCTAAAAAATCTTGAAATCCAAATTTTAGAAAATAAAATATGCATGAATTAAAAAAGATTCACCACTAAAAAACCTTGCTTAGACATGATAAATAAATAAATATAAAAATGACTTTTTATATGTGAAAATTTTAAAACAAATAATTCAAATTAAAATGTGTAGAAAACATAATACTTGGAGTAATATTAAGCATTTGTTTGATATAACATGCTGAAAAAATAAAATAAGACCATTGATTTTGTGATAGAGTTTTGTTTCCAAAAAAAATGATTCATATTTTAAAACTGTCAAGGAGAAAAGAATCTAATTATAGTGAAAAATGCCTATTTTTATAGATAATTCCATGAGACAACCTATTTACTTCATCGTAGCCAAATTTTATCAAAGTGTTTTATCAGGATTCTATGGGTAATATGGTAGATAACACACTAAAGTATTTAGTGTAATGTATTATAGTTATGATAACCCAAGAACTATAGAGATAATTCAAAGAGATAAGGAACAACAAATCACATATAAGATGAACAATATTACAATGTCTATAAAAACATTAATTATATGAGAGAATTATTTACAATGATAGTAATCTGTGTAAAGAGATGTCTTTCCAAAAAACTTATGTGTGCCTATTTTGGGTGAAGCAATTTCCTATTTAAAATAGAGTACATCACCAAATTAAGATTAAAAGGCAAATATGGGTGATTTACCTTTAAAATATAATATATCATTATTTGTAGATATATAAGGTAAAAATTGTTGGAATAAATTACAAATTTTCTACGTCTAATTTAAAGTAAGTTTTAAAGAAAAATCTTGGATTGTTTAAAAAATAACAACAACAAAAACACTCTATATAATGAGATCACTTGTAATTGGTTTGTTAAAAATATTTTTTTTAAAAGACAATTTTTCCTGACTTCAAAATGATATCAATGCCAGGTTAGAGAGAGAGCTTAGGGACAAGTGTTGGAGAAAGAGAAAATAGGTTGGGAAAAATGAACTCAACCAACATTGGAAAAATACTAGGAAGAATATTGGAGAATATAGTTAGTAATTTAATCATGGGAAAAGATACAAAATCAACTTAAGGAGGAGAATGTGGGAAAGCCAAGGAGTCATAATCAGTAGAAAGATAACGCAAACTGCCAAAGTAAATTAAAAAAGGGGAAATCACTCAATTTATATATTAGGACATTATAGAAACAAAACGAAGAAAGTGAAACAACCAATAAAAATATAACTGACCCAGCATAAAATAAAAATAAATACAACACAAAAATATGAAATGTACAAGTTTTGAAAGGTCTTAAAAGTTCTACCACAACAAACACAAAAAATATCTAACTAGTTAGATCATAACTATTGAAAGAAAAAAGAAGGGTTTATTGTTTTTCAAATCAAGGAAGTCAATAAATAAAGATGCATAAATCCATAATTTTTCAACATTTGAAGACAGATACATAATTAAATCATAGTAGCAAATTATGGAAACAAACAAAAATGTCTTTCCACCCCACATTTAAATTATTTATGATAAGAATTATAATTTTTGGTCAATTAAGATGAATATCTTTTTTGTTCATAAGATGCATGGGATATAGTAGATAATAAATTCATAGAGCCTCCATATTAGGTAACCTATCAAGTTTGACACATGATGATAAAGATATAAAATCCCTTTTTTAATAAATAAAAAATGAATGAGTCTATCTTCCCTAGGGTTATAACAATAATTATATCTAAGAGGGCTTGGGATATTCTAGAAGAATCTTATCAAGGAACCACCAAGGTAAAATTTCTTAAATTATAGTCTCTTAGGTTAAGTTTTGAAAATATGTAGATGAAAGATTTAGAGTTCGTAGACTAGTTTTTGAGTCAAGTTATAAATGTTACTAATCAAATCACATCACATGGAGAAGAAATACCTTATCATAAGGTCGTAAAAAATATTCTAAGGCTACTACCTTGTAATCTTGATTTTATTTTTCTTCCTATTGAAGAATCAATGATCTAACAGAGGCATCCATAGATGAGTTGATGGGATCTCTATTATCTCATGAATATAGAATGAAAATAAATAATGATTTTTCTTTAGAAAATGCATTTAAAACACAGATTTCATTCAACAAAGGTAGAGATAGAGGAAGACAAAGGTCAACATTCAGAGGTAGAGGAAAAATTAATAATTAAGGATATGGAAGGAGTAGTGTAGATCAAGGTGAAAGGACAAATCAGGACTTCAATACTCATGGATTAATAATTTGTAATCATTTTACATAACAATCTTAGAGGTATGATAAATCTAATGTTTAGTGTTATTACTACAATAAGTATTTTCATTATGCATATGAGTGTAGAAAGAAGCAAAGAGATATTAATAAATGAAATGAAAATATTTTAGATGTATCTAAAAGCAATTTTAGCTCCATATTCATTAATTGTCATATTTATCAATAGAGATCTACTGATATTTGGATTTTAGATAATGGATGCAGTAACCATATGATAGGAAAAAAAGATTATTTTGCAAGCCTCTATAGTTCAGTTAAGTTAGAAGCCAAGGTAGGTAATGATAATAAGATATCAGTTATGGGTAAAGGTGTGATTAACATTGTTAGAAAACATGTTGAAAGAAAGAGTATTTCATTTATTTATTTTATGTTAGGATTGAAATATTATCTCACCAGTTTTGGGCATATTGTGTATAAGTGTTACAAAATATAATTTAAAGGTAATGTGTGCACTATAGTAAACATAGTTTGAGAAGTTTTATTTAGTGGAAAATCTCTATTAATTCACCAATATTTTGTTTTCCAAAATTGGGATTTGTATATTTTGTTGGACCCAAAAAGAGTGTTAGGTCACCAAACATTTTGAGTTTTATATACTATTTAGAGGTTGGCTCACCTACTATTGACAACTAATTCCATAATTTTGACTATTAGTCACCATGTCATAAGAGGACATTTTATACTATTTTTCTAACATATATTACACACCACCTAAAACATATCTTAACCTAATATATTTCATAGACTATTGAGATCAATAATTCAACCCATCCCCAAAAGACTACATGGACTCGATGGCAAGGCAGTGATAACATGTTGTAGAAAGTTAATAGAACTAAAAGGCACCTACATGGTCTAGGCATCATCTAAAGGGTCTAGATGGTGTCTAGATAGATCAACCAAAATACACATGGCCTATACACTGGCTAAAACATTTGGATGATGGTCAAATAGACTTAACAACATCTACAAGATCTATATGCCATCCACTTGGCTTGAATGGAGACCACATAACCTTGATGATGTCTATTGGATCTATATACTATCAATAGACTCTAGATTGTGACTAGAAAGCCTAGATGGCATCCATAGGGTCTAGACATCATCTATAAAGTATGAATGGTGACCAAACTACCTACATGACATCTTTAAGATCTAGACACTAACCACATATTTTGGATGGTGACAAGACCACCTAGATAATTTATATAGGGCTTAGACACCATCTATAGATTCTAGACAGAGACCAAATAGCTTATATAGCATCCACACATTTTAGATGTCATCCACAAACTCTGGATGGTGACTAAACTTATTGGATGGTTTTTAAAGAGTATGAATGCCATTCACATAGTCTGGATGGTGATAAAACATCTTAGATAGTGTCCACAGACTCTAGATGTCATCCATAGAATCTCAATGATGACCAAATATATTAGATGGCATCCATAGGGTGTAGATGTCGTACACAATAATTTTATGGTGACCAAATAGAATGGATGGTGTCCATAGGGACTAAGAAGCATCTAAAAGTGGTGGGTGATGATCTGAAGTACTTGGTAGTGTTTGGCATCTAAAAGGACTCTTACTAATGGCCACATGGAAAGGATAACCGCCTACATAGTGTTGAAGTGGTAGGCCACAACTTGTCTAGGGAAAAAAAAATTCAAGTTCATCTAGTGATAAAGGTAAGAAGTCAAGAAAATTATCAATGACAAAGAGAATATTATCTTATTTTGATCATCTAACAAGAATAACCAGGAAAATTCAACTTGTACCCACATAAAATATCGAGACTGGACACTCTTCAGACTCTCAAGTCTAGACTCTAGAGTCCATAAAATGGTGCATATGATTCACCTTCCTAATGAAACTATGAAATAGTGTGTGACACTTGGGAGTGTCTTGGTGTCTAATTATTTTAACATTCAGTATAAAAATTCCTAAGTATTTTAACAATTACCTCTCGTGATATTTATATACGTGTCAATTTTTAAGGGTTTGATCGATTCATCATGCATATATTAGGGTATAAAATGTCTTGGGACCTTGAGATCATGTCATATAGGATAATCACAACAAACCAAGACTTGGAGGGCATTGGTATATCCAAAAAGTATCGTGAGACCTGGATTTCCTGAGACACCACCATGTGACAACGTCTCATGGACTCAAGGTTTTAAGGAGAAACCAACATATCCAAATATTTTGAAGACTTGTGAGAGCCCAAGGGCCCAAGATGTACAGTAAAAAGTCAAGGGTTGTATATCCATAAGTAGGTGAATGACATATAAGGAATAGAAACAAATTTAGAGAAAATAAAATAGACTATAAATGAGGCCTTATTCAAATAGATAAGTACAAAATAGGAAAACATACATAGAAAAAGATCTAAAAACATAATGAATTATCAGACAAATAATAAAATGCCAAGTGTCAAGCACAGAGAATGATAGGACATGTTTGAAAATAAAACATGAAAATTCATCATAGAGTCATGCATTTTTAATAAATAAAAATGGTGAGACACATAATTCCTACACCCATCCAAAAATAATACCAAATTTAACTAGCATGGAAAAATACACTGTATAGGGAACAAGATATTATTATAGATATGTTTAAAATGGGTTATCTAAAATGTAATCTTAGTTGTGCCAAGTTGGTGGTTTAAGGATTATATTTTATAATCCACTATGTCATGAATTTTTTTGATGATGGCTATATGTTTAACATTACCCTTCAAATGTTACTATAATACATAGTATAATAAAGAAACATCAAAGATAATATTTTTTAATTTTTAATTTTTTTTATAATTTGTCTAAAATTTCATGTTACATTTTGTATTGTTTACCCAAAAATGATTGAATTTCAAGGTTTAAGAAAAGTAAAAATAGTCATATAGTCATCAAATTCAATCCATAGTTAATAGTATTCTATGAAATTCCAGGATGCTCTAAAAATGTACATGAACCATACAACAAATAACTAGAAATGATTAAAGATTGTAAATTTAGTACTTTTACATTTACTTATATCTTAAAAAAAAAAATAATATGAAAATATTTTTGACTCTTGAATAATATATTTGACACTTTATAAATATTGAAAATAGGTCTACTCAGTGAAGGCATAAACCTATGTCAGTTTAGACCATGACTTGATTTATTTGAAATCTATAAATATCCATTTTGTTGTACACTTGAACAATTTAATTGATTTTTTTTCATGTATGAATTATAATTATAGTTTTAAGTAAACAAGGAATTCTTGACCATGAAATGTGGCATGAACATGTATCATCACATTCAAGCAAAGGACTTGGAGTAAGTCTTAATTATGTGTTTGGTATTATATTAGGATTACATTTGCAAGTAAGTAATGCATATTAATTCCAACACTTAGATATAATTTGGATACCACTCGATAAGTTCACATACTATATTATGTGAAATTTTATTGTATACATATGGATGAACATTTTCAAGGCCATGTAACTACATGGACATGTTAAAATGTTACAATGTGATTGTTGCTACTATGTTATATAATTATAGTATGGGGATGACCTCTTGTTTTTGTAATGAGTTTATATTTTTAAAGATTTATTTAACCTTCCCATGGAATATTGTCCACATAGATACTATGAGATAATCTAATATTATTTTTTGGTTTATATATATGTTATTCCATGACTAAAGTTAAGTTTTGATTAGAGGCCACTCCATCAGGTGTTTAGATTGTGATGTGGCCAAGGCTCCTATGATTTGTGGTAGCAGTAATTTATGACCATGTGAGTATATTTTAAATACACTCAAATTAATAAATTTAAATGTGGAGAATAATAGATTAAGACCATATAATTATACAATATGAGACCCCTAGACCACATGAGGACTTCATTTTCAATGTTCATCTTGTAAAAAGTTTTTTTCTTAGTTTTTAAGGAAACTACAATATCCCTGATTCCACTTATGTAGATGAGCAAGCCAACAAGTAGGAAACACAAGGAGTGAGTGCAAGCACAACAAATATCAACAATTTTAGTATCCTAACCTAGTTTTAGGTTCTATTTATATTTTGATAAATTGAGGTAATGTTTCCTATTATGGGCCCATAACTCATGGGTTCCAAGATTGTAATGCAACATATGGTATATGAGACAAATCAAGAATAGCTAGGTAATGTATCCATATCAATCTAGTAGGATTAATTATGGAGAAGAGGATGATTTTTTTGTTTTGAATTATATCTTCATGTATATGTTTAACATTTGGATAATATAATTTACTAGAATACAATAATTTCCATTAAATAATTAAGAATTAATTTGCAAGTGGCATGACAATCACTACAACCTTGAGAATGCAAATGAAAACAAACTTTAAAAGTTTAAATTTATAGAGGTCTCAAATATTTATGACTCCCAATACTAAAAATGATAGGAATACATTTATAAGTGCCAAAGTATAATTATATAGAGCACTATAATGGGAACACAAAGAAAGCTTCACAAAACAATACTTATATGCAAAATAGGTACATAAAACTATTTGAGATAAAGTCCTCAATTTCATATGTGCATTGAGAAAAGATAAATTCAAGTGACCCTAGTGATTTCATTTATTAAGGATAAGAATATGTATATAAACAACATTTGAGGCCTTTAAAAGTCACTTATTACCGAGACAACTTAGATATAATTTTCATGGGAACATTGAATATTGTGAGAACCTTTTTTTACATGTAAATTTGTAATTTAATTTCACAACAACTTTAAATAATATAAAATAATTAATAATAGTAAATAAAGAAAAGCATTAATGATGATATTTAGGGATATAGTGTTTATATAGTCTATTTCATAGAATTAATATAGTTAACTACCTTTTTGAATAAGGGTTGAATAGCAGTTATTCCATAGCCTTGTGTTAAAAATTGTTTGTGCTTGGATTTTTTGTTTAATTTGGAAATGTATACTTGATTTAATAATTTGAACTTGAAAATATAAAATTAACATTGCATTTATATCAAATCAAAGTGTTACTATGTTAGAAACTCATAAAAGCTCCTAGATTTGCTTATTTTTTGGGTGTACTTGGACTCACCTTCACATTTTGCCTTTGGGTGGGTGTTATTTGCATTTAAATATTCTTGGATTACCTCCTTAATATATGTTTTATACTTCATTGATTCATTTTTAATACTAGTTTTTTTTATGCCATTTTGTCCATGGAATCCTTGGTCTAAATTGAATATCACTTTAATAACATTCTTATTTTGTTTGTGGTAGTTTGAACATGTCATTTTTGTGGGTTTGAAAAATATGAGTTAATCCCAATATTTAATTTCTAGATCTTTGTCTTTTTATTTTTCATAGAATTATTTGTTCTTTTAAATCAAATGAACCATTTTGTGATTTCCATGTTGTCTTTTTTTGTTGCATTTACCTTTGCATTTTGGCACTTGTTGTTGCCTTTATTTTTTACTAAAAGTTTGTCAAGTACAAATCTTCCCTAGGTTCATGTGATGAATATACATGTCTCCACCATGTTCAACCAACAACCAATCAATCCAAACAATTACTAAGCATGTGTGTTTTCCCCTCCCCCAACTTCCCAAAGTGGTGACAAGTTTCACCATCATAGAAGCCAACATTGATTGAAAAGTTACAAATCTCAAATTTTCCTAATGATTACCCACCCAACATTTGATATTTAAATGGAGGACTTATCTTGATCCTCAATAACCAAAATAAAAATACTTTGATTTTTGCAAAGTCATGAAGGCCCAAATAATCCCATGTGACATGATCTTAGGACCTTTGGACTTGGAGGGGAGCATATACCATATGAATTACCCATATGCCATGTGATTGTGTCACATGACATGATCACATTCCATACTAAAAAAATAAAGAAGCTAGGATTATGCACCATCACCTCATCTTATGAATTGAATGGCATAGACTAATAAGTGAGGATTGTATATGTAGAAATGATGATGTTATCAAACCACTTTGCATAAATTTGACATGAATCTTGAACATCAAATTACATTGGCCCTTGTTATTTTTACTTAGTTTTCTTCCTCATGTGTCTAGAAGATTTATTGAAAGTGTGACACTTGGAAGCATCTCAGTGCATGAGTCCTTATGAGTTCGACAAAAAGAATCTTAGGTCTTTTAACAACCCAATTTCATGATATTTATACATGTGTTGATGCAACAAGTTTTGATCGAGTCATGATGTGTAGATCAAAGTGTAAAAAAATTTGATCCCAAAGGACCCAATATCATTCCACAATGAATGATAATGATATAATAGGCCCTAGAGGACATCGGCATATCCCAAAAGTAACCTTATATTTGATTTCATGAGATGCTTTTATGTGGCTTTATCCTATGGAATCGAAGCATCAAGGAGAACCCATCATATCCAAAGCTTCTAAAGACATCTGAGACCCTGAGGACCTAATATGCTAACACATTGAATCATCCTAAGCAATTAATACTTAGGGGGTACATGAAGATGGGTAACTTCACAAAGTTGGGGGATAAAAGAGGGTCTACTCATGGACATGACTTTATTGAAATTTTAGAAATATGAACTTCTATAGATAATTTGATATAACTACACTCTAAATTTTAAGATGGAGTAAGAAAATGAAATGCATCATTTCGAGTCTAGTTTCTAAAACACTATTTTTTTTTTAAATGGTTAAGTATAATCAAGTCAAACATCTAAAATTGGAAGAGGAACTCCTATTTTTTTAAGAAAACATAGTAGATAGATGACCATGTGGGACACCATTTTTTGAGTATCATTTAATATTTTGTGAAACCATTTTGGAAAAATTTAGAAATGATATTCTAGTTTATGACCTATATATATATTTTTTTTTCAATGAGTAATTTTTTTTGTATGAATTTTTTAAGTAAATATATCTAGAAAATTGACAAAAACAAGGATAGTCATCTATGCAGTGTGCCTAACTACCTCAAAGCAAAAGAAAAATTTGTTTTTTTTAATGTGTGTAGAATTAGGCCTAGTTTGTGACCATATAATTTTTTTTCACTTGAATCAAAGAAACACCAATTACATGAACATGTATAGGCATGTATATTTTCAGCATGTAGTGGCCTAAAAATGGTATACCTATAAATCAACATAGTTTGAAACGTTAAATTAGTTAAAATTTTATAAACATCATTTTTTTGGAAAAAGGAGAGTGTGATTGTTGTGATGGTATTAAGTTTTTGAATTTTACCATTAAAACTCATATTGTATTTGGTGACCAAAGTTGAATTTTTTGTTTTTTTATCATAACTCTCAGATTTGGCTGTATATTGACAGTCCAAGCCTTTGGCTTTCGAATCTAATCCATTCTCGAGCCAAAAAGAGCAAATTTTGATTTCAAATTTAAATATCACTATCAATTTAATAATATGATCATATTAGTAACATGGTCATAGTAATAGATAACATGATCACCTTATTAGATAATGTGATTGCATTATTAGATAATGTGATCACGTTATTAGATAACATGATTGTGTTATTATAAAATCAATAACATGATTGTCCTATTGTTATTTTGCACATAAAAGCATGTGACCATGCACATGAACCTAATATTTACATAAAGTTTATATTTACTACTCTAAATGTAAATTATAAGTTTATATTTATATTATTGCATTTATTTAATTAGACTTTAAATTTATTTTAGTTAATATAGAAAATAGGTTTATTATGCATCTAATAGAATCGGTCTCATAATTACACACCTTACATCTAATTTGATCAGTATTTATGCATTTTTAGGGTCTATGTGTTAAACCTAAGGATTTTAGTACATAATATTTTCAACTGATATCCATTTCTGTAAACATATAATAACTTTATAGGTTTTTGTGCCTTCTAAATTGACTCATAACATTTATATAAGTCCTAGGATTATCAAAATTAAAGTTCAAAACCTATACACTTTGAACTTGATCCAAAATGGTGTGATTAGGGTGTTGTAGGTCACATTGATGACCTCCACACATCAAATGACCACTTTATGTTAATATCACTTGTTCATCATCCCTCCCTCATCCTTGATCACTTTTTACTGATCCCTCATTACCCCTAATCACTCTCTTATCATTCCTCATTATCCCTAATATATCTATCATTGACCCTCACTATCCTTAGTCATATTTAATCACTCCCTTATCATCCATAATCACTCTTCCATTGACCTTCACTATCCCTCATCATCACTAATCACTTCTTCATCCCTATTCACTCCCTCCCCATCCCTCTATCCCTAATCACCCCCTCATTAAACTTCACTATCCATTATCATATCTAATCACTTGGGTTTATCATCCCTAATCATTCCTTCATTTTCTATCACCATCCCTCATCATCTCAAATCACTTCTTCCTCATCGCTCATAATCCCCAATCATTCTTTACCCATCCCTCATAATCACTAGTCTCTCCCTTTTTTACCCTCACCATCCCTCATCACTCCATAATTGACCCTCACCATCCCTAATCACTCCATCATCTGACATAAGTATATAATATAAAAATATATTTAATTATAATCATATGTTGTTAAATCCTTTATACTAATAATTAACTCTTTTCTAGTACTTGTTGTGTTGTCAATACCCATTTTTGATAATCAATTTTATTACTGAATTAATAGGATGATCTTTCAAATTTATAGTCAAGTAACATAAGTATGAACATAAAATAGAGTCTAAATTTTAGTTCATTGAATTATATTTATTGTGCAGATGATTAGATTAAACATTATTCGATTCTAATTTTGGTAGCTTGGTTTAAAGGATAAAAATTAAACACAAATATCTCGTATAATTTTCTAATTCTGATAAAATTTGAATTAGATGCAAAGTTATTTAGTGTTTATCATTCATTTATGACTTTAATCTTGGTTAAGTTCACACATGAACTCCTAGTGTTTGTAATGTATCCCAAATATTCTATCTCTTACATTAAAAATGAACTTTTATTCATGTTATCATAAAAATCTATTTTTGTAAAATGTGAAACACTAGTTTATCATGGTGTATATGTTCATCTCATGTTTTTTAAAGATTAAGATTTCATCAAGTTAGATTAAAAAAATGATAGGTAAAGGGCCTGAGGATGTCATTCAAGATCTCAATGAATGAATTTTCTACATGAGTTAACCCAAAAGGCATAACCAACTAGTCAATCAATCCTTCCTTTGC
>JARHVA010007129.1:577500-695000 GCA_037957365.1 Torreya grandis
TGACTAAAAAGGGGTCACTAGACTTTATAGCCAAATAAAATAGTTCCACAATAAACCACATCTATAAGTATATTTAAATGAATGGTCCCATCATATTATGAAAAAATATACTCACTTGGACTCGGATAAAGCTTACAGACATGATCCCAACTGAATCTAATATTGTATTATAATGCATCTGTAGGCCTAACAATTTTGCATAGAGTTCTCAATGGACTGCCAAATTGAATTTTATGGGATGCACATGGTCACTAATTTTTTATTGTCAAAACTAGCTCCACATATTTATGTGGCCTCTCCAATTGAAGTGTTTATCATACATATAAGTGGTCACTGTTGATGGTCACTGTGTATTCAATAGTTATTAATCTATTATCTATACTTTTATGGGTCCCTAAAACTAAAGGTTTTTAAAATACACACTAACTTATGTATGGAAATTTCCTATTCATGACTTCAATATGGGTGCATATGGTCCCACCGCTAAATATATATGACCTAAAAAAACCAACATAAAGTGACCCATACAAAATTGACAATGTAGTATAACTAGCCCTCTAAAATTGATGACATTTGTGACCTAAATTATATGTCAGTTCAAGGTCTTAATTAGATTATATAATCAAACACTAATGTGAACTCAAGAACTTCATGGGCTGGCCACAATTCATTATTCAAAAATTTATTATAATATGACTTTGAACAATAAAATATCTACCATATGGTTGGATAATATAGATGTTCTCACTAAAAATAAAATTTAAGTTATTTGATTAGTATCTTTTAGATACACAATAGTTATATGCATCTTAAAACCCACATAGATAGCACTTAGATCCAACTATTAGGATGTTGATGTTCATCACCATCACTAATTAATGGGATCTTACACTCCACACAATCCCAACATTTGAAATAAGGGGTGTGATCACTTTGTTGCCTCGGTGTAATCATATTGGGCCAAGTGGCACATTCCTATCCACCTATTTCAAGGAGATAAAAATGATTTTTTATTTGATCCTAAGTTAAATATAAATACCACCCCATTGGGAGTGAGAATCTCAAAGTGATATAAATCTAAAGATGGAATTTATTCTCCTTAGATAATCAGGAACTGGTCAACCCAAAAACATCCAGGTCATGATCTAATACAATTATTTATCAAAAAATTAATTATTAGATAGAAACCCATTCAGTTTGGTAACTATTAAATATACAATGAAAATGGTTTATATATTTCAAGGAGATAAGGGAGACAATGGAAATATCCTAATTGTGAGTCCAAGGTGATCCAAAATGTATTTAGGACACCTAATTATAGGATCACCAATAATATAAGTTAATTAAGTTACTTAACTTATATTTTTGGTAACTAATATCATAATATTCTTCTTGTTTGTGACCAAATTACATTCCCAATTTCTATAAATGGTTTCAAAAAGAGGTCATTAGAAGGCTAAGGTTTCTCAGCATTGATCTCATGACTTAGAATTTGTATAGAAAATCATTTGGATGGTTAGGATTCAATAGCTAAGGCTTATACATTTAAGCCACTATGATTATAAAAATCAAGCATAATGTTTTTTGAGCTAATAAATTTATATATCTTAAATTTAGATGCTACATGCTAAATATTGGGTCCAAATAACCATGTCTAAGGGCTTTCATTTATTGATATAAGCCTATTAAATTTTACTAGTTGCTTGTTGTTTTGTTCTATTAGCCTCGTCACTAAATTCTTAAATGAAATAGTTGATTATTTTTAAGCATACATAAATAAATTATAAAAATTTAGTAGAACTATTACTATGCATTCATTTATTCCTTAGTCCCACTCGTTATTAAGGTTACTATTTAACATATTTTCTTACATAAAAAGAGTAATGATAACAATAATAATTATGAATTCAAATAATATAATTGAATCATAATACATTTACTTTGGTTCCTACAATTTCAAATTTCATAGCCAATTCAAAAAAATAAGTAAAATATAAAAAGTTCAAAATATAAATTACCAATATTTAATGTTAAGACTAACTTAAAATATATCTCAAGGTAAGACAAAGTTGAAAGTTAGAATGCTTGTAACTAATTATGAAGATTACTAGTTACTTGACTAGTCTTAGAAATGGTCACAAATATAACATGTGAGTGGATGTATGTATGCAACTCATAAGGCAGTATTATAGAATCCTTTGAATGTTACACTACCAAGTAAATACATGCATTTCTAAACCCAATGAGTGCCAACTCAATACAATATACCCAAATTAATACCACATCCTTTTCTCATCCCTTCAATATTCAGATATAAATTAATAATTGAAGTTAAAATATGAAAGGGTTACATAAGCAAGTAATTAATAAACATCAGTCGACTCAAGTGTCAGGATTAGGAACACAATTGATTACTTTTCTATAAGCAATTAAACACGGAATTGAACCAGAATGATTAAGTAACTAGAAACTTGAAACAACAAAGAATATGAGAAATAATACTATCTGTATTAACACTCTTCTTTATTGTATTCAAGAAGAGTGTTAATACAGATAGTATTGTTTTTCATGTTCTTTGATGTTTCATGTTTCTAGTTACTTAATCATTCTAGTTCAATTCCGTGTTTAATTGCTTATAGAAAAGTAATCAATTATGCTCCTAATCCTGACAAGTGGTATCAGAGCAAGGTTGTAAGTTATTGTTTGATTACAGGTCATTCTCAGGGGTTTCTGATTGAGTGGGAGTACAGCAATGGTAGAAGAAAGTAAGCTACGAATGGAGAAGTTTAACGGCAAGAATTATCAACATTAGAGGATGCAGATAGAAGACTATCTGTATCAGAAAGATTTGTACTTATCATTGGGTGGGGTTGCATTCAAGCCCACAGATATGAAGGATGAAGAATGGAATGTTCTTGATCGAAAGGCTCTGGGATCCATAAGGTTGAGCCTTGCATCATCTGCGATTTCCAACTTATCACAGTGTAAGACAATAGAAGAGTTGATAGAATCTTTGGCAAATTTATATGAAAAGCCCTCAGCTTCAAATAAGGTATTTGTTATGAAGCAGTTATTTACTTTGCAAATGCAGGAAGGTGGATCGGTATATAGTCATCTTATTGATTTCCATGATTTGGTAAACCAATTAGCTTTAGTCAATATTGTTTTTGATGATGAAATAAAGGCTCTCTTAATATTATGCTCTTTACCTGAAAGTTGGGATAGTTTGGTAATGGCAGTAAGTAATACTGCGTCTGCTTCTAAAATCTTAAAAGTTGATGATGTTGTTAGTGTAATCTTGAATGAATAAATTCACAGGAAAAGCACAGGTGAATCATCAAGGAATGCTCTAAGTGCTGAAAGTAGGGGAAGGCAAAGAGAGAAGGTCGAGCAAGGGAAATCAAGGTCAAAGATGGGAAAGAGATCCAAATCCAGAAATGGAGGTATCACCTACTGGAATTGTGGAAAGAGAGGACACACAAAGAAAGATTGTTGGTTGAAGGATAAAGAAAATCAACATGAAGGTAATGAAGAAGCAAAAGATGCAGGTATTGTGGCACATGATGCTCTCATACATTCTTTGGATAGTCAGCTAGAATCATGGGTTTTAGATTATGGTGCTTCTTTTCATGCAACCCCAAATAGAGATTTGTTCCATGAATATGTCCAGTGAGACTTTGGAGAGCTTTATTTAGGGGATGATACACCTTATTGAATGGTTGGCAAAGGGAAAGTGCAGCTGGAATTGAAGACAGGCAACACATGGGTGTTGAAGGAGGTTATGCATGTCTCAGTCTTGAAGCAGAGTTTGGTTTCTGTAGGAAAGTTGGGTGATGAGGGATGCATAGTAACCCTCACATCAGATTCTTGGAAGGTTTCTAAGGGTGCACTTGTTTTAGCAAGAGGTAAGAAAGTAGGTACTCTTTATCTATCTACTTGTATTACTGATTCTCCTTCTGGTTTATCTACTTCAGTTGTAAATTCAAAGATGTGGCTTAGTAGGCTTGGTCACATGAATAAGAAGGGAATGGACGTTCTTGAGTCAAAAGGTATGAGTTCAGATTCAGAGGGCATAGATCGAGTTCATTGTAGGAAACAAAAATTTGATGTTTTTGACAAGAACATGGAAGCCTTGGTGTTTATGGAGGAGATGATGGACAGAGATCAGTCACAGGGGCTGAATAATTTTGAGCAGGGTAGTTTGGACAGGGTTTTGATCCAAGATGAGCTCGCGAGTAAAGAAGTCATCACTTACAGGAAAACACAGTTACTAACGTCGGTCACATGGAACCGACGTCGATCAGGTAGATACCAACGTCGATCATGTGCAGACTAGTAGAGTCGATAGTGTTAGGCAGGTGGAACCAATGTCAGCAGATAGGTTAGTCGCATGAAACTGACGTCGATCGGGTGCAGACTGATAGATGGCTGAGATCGGTCACTGGAATGGATGTTGGGCGGACAGTAAGCTATTAAGGAGTCTCAAACGCCCATATGGAGGACTGAAAGGGTAAGTGGACCTCATATTCATTGTTCACCTTCTTTATATTACTTGTTGCTTACTAATGGTCAAGAACCAGGAAGATGTGAAGTGGCAATGCAGGTAGAATCTAAGAAACAGTGGGAGCATGGCATGAATTATTCAGAAGAGAACCGAATGGGAGATTTGGTAGAGTTGCTAGCTGGGATAAAAGCACTGACAGATGAATGGATTCCCAGGTTAAAGAAGAGAGTGGATGGACACGTGAGACAGAAGGCCAAGGTATATGGTCTTGAGCAGGCTGCAGGGCAATTGAGGTTTGACAGGGATATGACTAAGCATGGCTTTAGTCAAGGTCAATGTGGCCATTGTGTTTTCTTTTACCAGGTTAGATAATATTAGCTACATTATCCTATTACTGTAGTGTGTATGTTTGTTGCAGGGTTACACATGTAGAGAGTTGCTGAGCTAAAGGTAAAGTTAGTTCAGATGGGTGTCATGAAGAATCTGGGAGTAGCAAGATTCTTTGGCATAAGTATGTCTAGAGATAGGGAAGATCACAGGTTGATGCTGTCTCAGAATGATTGTGTGAATAAGGTAGTGGCGATATTTGAGATTCAAGATGCAGAACTGATTCGCACTCCTATGGATGGACAGTTCACAGAACAGTGTCCCAATTCATATGATGAGGTTAAGTACATGGTATGTACTAGACCTGAGTTTTCCCAAGTAGTGGGAGTTGTCAAAAAGTTTGGAGCCAATTTGGGAAAGGAGTACTGGAGAGCAGTTCAGTGGATTCTTAGGTATTTGAGAGGGACTAGTAGCAGGTATTTATGCAGGGTCAAGCACTTCTCTACATGGTATGTAGGTTCAAATGTTGTAGGTTACTTGGATGACAGGTGTAGCATCACAGGATGTGTGGTGGTTGGTCTTCAAAATTGAGCTTGAAGATGGAGGTACCTGAGATGGTTAGTGGAGGTTGCTGTACAGGTGCAGCTATTTATCTCCAAGTGGGAGATTGCTCTTCTATAAGCAATTAAACACGGAATTGAACCAGAATGATTAACTAGAAACTTGGAACAACAAAGAATATGAGAAACAATATTATCTGTATTAACACTCTTCTTGAATACAATAAAGAAATCTTCCTCTGCTCCTCACACCTCTTGGGTGTACAGTATTTCACTCAAGAGTTCTCTCTCTCTTTCTCAACCACAACTAACTCAACAACCTGAGTTGTTATCCCCTCCTTGATATCTTTAGCTGATCTCCTTGACCTTGCACCTTGTAGATCTCCTTTGACCTTGCTTTCTTGCTTCAATGCTTTACTTGCCTTCTAATTACAATACATGCCTCATGGGTCTCTTAAATAGGATCCCAAGCATATAATAATTAGAATTCTAATTACAATAATTAGAAACACATACTCAAGAACTAAATTAGTCTTCAACATGCAAACACTCTCAAACCTCTTAAAATTGGACGAGTCTAATTCTGGAAACACATGCACACACACAGGTGACCGATGTTGGTTGCTGTCAATCTGCTCCTGACTGACGTTGGCTGATCTCTGGTCCCTGCTTGATTGACGTTGGCAATACTGTCGATGCCAGTTACTAGTTGAACTCAATAACTTCCTGATTAGCATTTTGGTGAAGCTTTTAGCTCCACAACTTAACATCAATGTGAAAAATCACTAGAACAATATAAAATAACATCAATAATATGCATTTCAAATATAAAAAAAGGTGATATTCCATAAAACATATAAATACACCATTAGATATTGAGAGGATGGATTAATGTCATATTAAAATGAGGTCCTCAAACCATAGATTCATAAAATAAAAGTGTTTTCAATGGAAAACAGTCACATGTTTGATATTAAAAAGTTGCATATATTGTTGGAATAATGCATATTTAAGCTTACCTAGGGTTAATAGGGTAAGTTATTTATTACCGAGGGTTAATTTTATTTATTCAGTTAATTTATTTTATTGTTGAGAATCGCTCAACAATATATTTGTTCATAGTATGAGAAAACAAATAGTTTGTTTTCTCTATTTTGTAATCATTACAAATAGTTTGTTAACATGAGACAAACTATTTGTATTATAAATACTTTGCATTATATGGGAAATAAATGAGAGATTAATGAAAGAATATAGAGATTTTTTTGGATTATCACCTATTTTTTAGGTGTGAGAAATTTATTTATTCTCTGGAAATATTTGCAGGTTATTTGTTGTGGGTTCTTTCTCCTAGATTGATCCTATGGATCTTGTGTATCTCTTGCTAATTCCTTCATGGTATCAGAGCTTGGAGTTCAAGTTGAAGACCCTCTTCCATAAAATTTTTCATCTTTTAACACATTCAAAAATATTATTTTATTGATGTGTTATAGATATTTTTAATTCTCTCAAATTCTGGTTCTTGTTTACACATTTTTTTTAGAAAATTATGTACTTTATGCTCATTAAATGATCGTACAGATTTCCAAAATCAGATTTTTTTTCATGAGGGCGTAGGAAATAAATTAAAAAATCCATTTCAATTTGAATTTTCTCATTTGGATCAAGATGTACAGCTCTTTCATTCAAAAACTTGCAGACTGGTCCCTGTTGGCAGACTGTTGGCAGACTACAGTACCTATCCATTTTTTTGATGTGGTAGATCGTACGGTTGAATTTTTTGGAATATAAGACCTGTTAATTGAAGATGAATGTTATATATTTCTATCCATATAAATTTTGATGAATTTGGATCAGGTAGTACAATGTTTTGGAAGCCAACAACAGGAATTTAAAAACTATTTTTTTGTCTGTTGTATAGCCGTACGGTTTTCTCATTTTTAAATGCCTTATGCTACATAAAATCCAAATCTGAAAATTTCGTGTGATATCAAACTTAAAAATATTTCATTTCATGCTGAGAAGGATGGATTTGGAGTAGGCCGTATAGTCCTTTTGGCAGATCCAGTGGAGCCATTTTGCATTGCTGAAAGGTGTTTTTCCTTGGCTGTGCTTACAAATTTTCTCAGAATTTTTTCCCAACCTCCACGCCTTGCTGGAAAAAAAGTTTATTTATGATAAAGCCAAAGATTATTCAGCTATTATCTCACACGTGTGAGTCGTTTTGGCCTTTTTTTTTAATTATTTTTTTATTTTTTAGTTGTTTAAATGCAAGTCTCTAGCTTTGAAAGTTCAAATTTGACTTTGCTAAAGCGGCTAGAGATATTTTGTTAAAAATTTGTAGGGAGGAGGTCTTGGGGTCAACCCCCCCTACATTTTCTTTGCATAAAGCCATTTTTAAATTTTGTATAAGCCAAGGCTAATTTTTTTTTCGTTGGGAGACGTTAAATTGTAACAGGAGGGTTTTTTTTTTTAGGAAAAATGAATGTCTAGATTGTTCTTGTCAACTTCATCATCTTCCTCAGGAATGGAGTCTCGATTGTTGGAACCTCTAAATTCTACAAATTACCATGTTTAGAAGCCGAAAATGCAACAACTCCTTCAATCAAAGGGCTTATGGAGAATTTTTTCTGAAACAACACCTGGAGCATTCACGACTGAAAAAGACAAATATGCATATGGTTATAAGTAGGATGAGGCTCTTGGATTGATTTGCCTCAACGTCTCAAATAATTTTCAATTTCACATTACAGATGCTACTATGCCAAAAGAGGTATGGGAAAAATTTAAAAACCTATTTGGCAAAGTTAATGAGTTGAAAATTTTGCAATTAGATGCAGAATTGAGTACTCTCTCTCCATCAAATTTCCCTTCAATATATGAATTCTTGGCAAAATTCAAATTTATAAGGTCACAGTTGAAAGCTGGTGATAAAGATAAAAGTGATTAGGAGTGCAATTTCATGATTTTGTCAAAATTGAAAGGACCATATAGTGTTTTTTCCTCTGCTTTTTATACTATGATGGATACATTAGGTGATAAATTCAAATGGCCTTCCTTTGAAGCTTTTTGTGAAAGATTGACTAGGGAGCAAACAAAATTAATGGCCTTAGATGCTCTACCTGGTCCTAGTCATGCTCTAGTTGCTAATTCTTGTAAAGTAAAACCTTCACCTAAGTCTAAAAAGCAAGCACCTTCAAATAACCCTCCAGAGGCCACCACCCAAACATCTCATCATTCTAAATCTACTAGGACCAAAAAGTCCTTTAATCAAAAGAAGAAAACATTTGGTGCATGTAATTTTTGTCGTGGTCCTAATCATGATGAAAGTAGATGTTTTAAGAAGATGGAAGCATTAGAGGCAGTGGTCAGACAACACAAAATTTCCATTCCGTCCCCATCACCTACTACTTCTGCAGGAAAAGGGAAAGCACTTTCAGCCAGGGCTATATCTTCATGTCATGATCAGTGGATTTTTTACTCAGGTGCTTCTCACCATCTCACACATTCTAAGGATCTATTGTCTTCTCTTACAGATTGTAGTACATCACATATTGTTATGGGTAACTCCTCACAGATTAAAGTTTTGGGATCAGGTACTGTTCATAAATAGGATTGATGTTTTAACAATGTATTACTTACACCCCAAATCTCTTATAATCTTCTCTCTGTATATCAAATATGTAATTTTGGTACTGGTAAAAATGTGGAGTTTACTTCACATGATGTTGTAATAAGAGAATGTAATGATCCTAGTGAGATAGTTGCTACAGGTACAGCAGATCATACTGCAAGACTCTATACTTTTGATAAGTTTGAGTCTTTTATGTCTTCTGGTTCTTCACTTATAGCACATGGTAATAATATCAGCAAATTGTGGCATGAGAGATTGGGACATTTGAGTTATGGATATATGCAACAAATGAGTACAAAACCTCTTGTAAAAGGCCTTCCTAAGGTCTCTTGTATTGATGGGGTGTGTCCTGGTTGTCTAGTTGGTAAATAGCACCAGGATCCATTTCCAGTTGGTAAGGCCACATGTGCAAATGCACCCTTAGAGTTGGTTCATAGTGATTTGATGACTTTTCCAACTCGTTCTTTTTCAGGGGCTAAATATGCGCTCACATTCATTGATGATTTCACTCATAAAACTTGGGTATATTTTCTCAAGTTGAAAAGTGAATTTTTTGAGACTTTTAAGCCTTCAAAGCCTTTGTTGAAAAATAATCATCTCTTCCTCTTAAGAAGAGACGCACTGACAATGGGGGGGAATATGACAGTAATGCTTTCTATGATTTTTGTATTGAGCATGGGATATAGCACCAGTTCACTGTACCACACACTCCTCAACAAAATGGTGTAGCAGAGAGGAAGAATCAAACATTGAAAGAGATGGCTAATTGTATGATTCACTCTAAAAATTTGGGTCCACAATATTGGGCTAAAGCTGTAAATTGTGCAAACTACATTCAAAATCATATGCCTCACAAAGCTGTGCAAAATATGACACCAGAAAAGCTTGGTCTGGGATCAAGCTTGATATTTTAGATTTTTGCATCTTTGGGAGTCAAGCATGGGCATTCGTTCCTGATGACAAACATAAAGCATTGGAGAAGAAAAGCCAACAACTCATTTTTGTTGGCTATTGTGAAGATGTAAAAGCCTACCGTCTTTTTGATCCTGTCACACATGATGTGTTGTTTCGATGAGATGTTCAGGTTGATGAGCTACCCACTCCACAGGAGTGTACATCTAGTTCTTCTTCTCCCCCTCCTTCTTCTACCGAGGATAGTGAGGATTTGCTTTCTATTATTTATGATGATGATGTTGCACTTATTCAGCCACCACAACCATCTTCTTCACCACCTTTGCCCAAGTGGGCAAAGAGTACTCTACAGGCAACTGGTTCTTTTGTTGGTGATCCATCTGATTCTCGTCGCACTCGCTCACAGACATCTGGTGTTGCTCTTTTAGGACAAGCTTGTACAGATGATCCAGTGTTGTTTTCTTAGGCTATTGGTATACCCGAGTGGGATGTTGCTATGTATGATGAGTATTCTTCATTGATGAAGAACGATACTTGGGATCTTGTCCCTCTTCCTAAGGGAAGAAAACTTGTAAAATGTAAATGGGTCTATAGGACCAAATATGCTGCAGATGGATCAAGAGATAAGTACAAAACTAGATTAGTAGATAAGGTTTTTTCACAGGTTGAAGGGGTTGATTACTCTGAGACTTTTGCCCTTGTAGCTAAGATGGATTCTATTCGGCTTGTACTCTCTCTTGCTGCTTCACATTCTTGGTCAATTTTTCAGATGGATGTGAAGAGTGCTTTCTTGCATGATGATCTCCATGAGGAGATCTATATGGAGCAGCCTCCAAGATTTATGCAGGACTCATCATTGGTTTGTAGACTTCGTCATTCTCTTTATGGCCTCAAACAAGCTCCTCGAGCTTGGTATGAGAAGATGGATAGTTTTCTTTTGAGTTCTAGTTTTATTCATTGTGAGTCAGATCACAATGTATACATCCTGAAGCAAGGTGAGGAGCTTGTCATTTTGGTTTTGTATGTTGATGATCTCATCCTCACTGGCAGTTCATATTCCTTGATACATGACATCAAGGACAAGTTGGCAGATAGGTTTGATATGATAGATCTGGGACTTCTACATTATTTTCTTAGTCTTCAAGTTTTTCAATCTTCTAAGGGCATTTCTATTAGACAGCAGAAGTATGCAACAGATCTTCTTCATCGATTTGGCATGGCTGATTGTAAGCCTGCACCCACTCCATATCAGTCAGGTATTGTGTTGTTTGCCACTTGTATGACTCCTCTTGTTGATTCCACTTTGTATAGGCAACTTGTAGGTAGTCTTTTATACCTAACTCATACCCGTCCTGACATCACATTTGTTGTGAACCTTGTCTCTCGATTCTCACATGAGCCTCATGAGAGTCATTGGCAAGCAACCAAGCATATTTTGTGCTACATTCGAGGCATGAATCACTTTGGTATACATTACACACCACAGAGTTCTACACAGCTTGTTGGATACACTGACTCTGATTGGGCTCGTGATGTTGACACTTGTAAGTCCACTTGTGGATTTGCTTTCACACTTGGTTCAGGTCCAGTTGCTTGGGCATGCAAAAAGCAGACTGCTATTGCATTGTCCTCTACTGAGGCTGAGTATCAAGGTGCTATCAAAGCTAGTCAGGAGATACTTTGGCTTCGACAGTTGCTTGGAGAGTTTGGCTTCACACAGCAGGGTCCTACTACTCTTTGGTGTGATAACCAAAGTGCGATTGCTATTTCACGCAATCCTATTGAGCATCAGCAAAAAAACACATTGAGATTCACATGCACTTCATTCGACATCTTATTCAGGATGGAGTTCTTTCTTTGGAGTTTGTGCCTACAGCTGAGTAGATTGCAGACATCTTCACTAAACCTTTGGCTTCTCCTCATTATCTTCAGTTGCGAGTGATGCTTGGAGTGAAGGAAGTTGTCCTTGGGGGGATTTCCCATGAAGTCCTTCCTTCCTTTATTTTTCATATATTTTGATTGGTTTGTACATGGGTACCTTATTAGGCCTAGTAGCCAGGACCCATCCCTGTTTGTCATTCTCCCTATGTTTCGCTTAAGGGAGGGTGTTGGAATAATGCATATTTAAGCTTACCTAGGGTTAATAGGGTATGTTATTTATTACCGAGGGTTAATTTTATTTACCTCAGTTAATTTATTTTATTGTTGAGAATCTCTCAACAATATATTTGTTCATAGTATGAGAAAATAAATAGTTTGTTTTCTCTATTTTGTAATCATTACAAATAGTTTGTTAACATGAGACAAACTATTTGTATTATAAATACCTTGCATTATATGGGAAATAAATGAGAGATTAATGAGAGAATATAGAGAATTTTGTGGATTATCACCTATTTTTTAGGTGTGAGAAATTTATTTATTCTTTGGAAATATTTGCAGGTTATTTGTTGTGGGTTCTTTCTCTTGGATTGATCCTGTGGATCCTGTGTATCTCCTGTTAATTCCTTCATATATGATTGAGAAATTTAAACCCATGAGAGCCAATAACACCAGCCTTGGAATTTAACCACCTCTCCCAATACCATTGCAGATGCCACTTTGTTAAGTAGCTATAGTATAAACTAACAAACACAAAGTAAATACCAAGCGCAATGTTATAATATCCTCCATATAAGCCACCTAAATAAATCATAAAGGATGGAAAACTCTAAAAATCAAAGAAAGTAATAATATGAAAAGGGTCAAATAGTTCAACTGCTATTATGAAATACAAATAACCACAATTGAAAAAAAATCCACTCTTATAAAGATCCATAGATCATTGAATAAAAACACATCCTTTAATGAAAATGAAAAGGCGTTAAATTCAAACCTCCAAAACAAAGGAGTTTGTAATAATAAAATAAGATCTTATAATCATTAGGTCAAGACATCACTTTACAAAAAATGGTATTTTTTTATATCAAAACTAATAATAATAATCATCCTAACAAGGTTTTTATACTTCCTTATCATTCATAGAGTATATTATAAATCTACTTAGGATCAAAAACTTATCATTCCAGTTTTGGAAAACTAGCAATCTAATCCCATCTAAAAAATCCATATTGGATGATTTCACCAATTGAATAATTATATGGCCCTCTCTATTTGTGAACCCCTTCTTCCACAAGCTACCATCTATTTATAATTTACCTTTTCTCTTACAAACTCATGGTATACACTAGTTATTGGAAACATTTGTTTCCATTTCTTTAAGTCACAGTGAATAGAGGAAAGGTGATTCCCGTGTTGTTTTGACTTAAATATTTCTTATGGCCCCTACATTCTCCATTTAATATTTTTTTCAAAAAAAATGTCTATTCAACTATCTTGTGTGTTTAAATCTCTTGTCTTCTGATGTTTAAAGATTCTACATGTTTATTAAATAAATTCCATCCATAATGATTTTTTTTCAATTTGGACTGTAACATAAATCTTCATTGGTCACTCAAATATTTAATACTAATAGAGTGTTATCCATCTGTGTTTCCATTTGGAAAATAGCTTGATCATTTTATATCACATGGGACCTTTTTATATAGTTGGATGTTGAGTAATTTTCTATTTCATTTTCCATCATATGGCTTGTGGTTCACTCAATGATAATTCAAAAATATTATTAAATGTAGATTTATTTTATTTTTCTTTATAATTTGTATGGTAATTTTCACTTAGTTAATTTCTTAATTATTTGATCATGAATTTTTTTTATATTATTCATGGTATTGTGAAAAATAATATACATTAAAATATAATTTTTAAAAGAGTGACTACCTTTATCTATTTAAATACCAAGGTACATTTCTCATTGTGGTTGTCCTCTTTGGGATATCCCATGTCCATATGTTAAATCAAATAACTAAAAGATGAACTCAAATAAAACCCTTAGATAATCACTTCACCATCGATATATAAATAATATTAAAATGAATATGTAATTCCTTATTTGCTACACATAAACCACACTTTTCATGATACATCTTTGGTATGAAGATATATAACCGAAGCTTACTAATCAAATCATCATTAACTAAAACCATAATTTAAGTATATTTTTCTATAATCCAATATGAAATAATCAAGAGTAAATAAAATAAAGCATGATCCCAATCACATGTAATATCTTAATTAATGGTTCCAACCTTTATTATAACATAACCATGGGTATAAGCAAAGGTGGCAATATGCGAGGTGTCACATAATTTCCCACTTTAATAAATTGTGTTTATGATATTTTTGGGTCAAAAAGAACATGTATTAGGTACATCCATCTTGCAATACAATATTTTTACATCCAATTTATAATTGAAGCATACACATGATTATAGTAATGGAACCAATATGCAAGTTAGTAATTTCACACATTCTTAGATTCCATATAAATCTAGAAAAGTTTTCATAAAAACACATATCCAATTATAAGAGTTTTTTTTTTATATAAGAGTTTTTTTTTAAATAATGGAATGGACCATTAGTGAATCTAAATGATGCAATAATCAATAATGTTTTGACTAAGCATCATTATACATGGGTTAAAAATATCAACAGACAAACCATCCATCGAAGACATGAGAAATTAATTGAATAATCATGAAGCAGATTTATATAATTTTCGTGAGGAAACATTATAAAGCAAGCATATACTAAGGTAAATTATAGAAATCAACTATTATAATAGTGTTTGATGGTATATTAGAGTCATTGGGCATAACAATCGCACTTCTAATTTATCCATGTATAAGCATGCACGATTTAATATACAATTTGTTTGTCAATCATAAATAATAATAATAATAATAATAATAATAATAATAATAATAATAATAATAATAATAATAATAATAATAATAATACATGAAATATCCACCATGTAATTTATCACACACAATTGATAGCCATCGGCTCATCACCTACTATATATATATATATATATATATATATATATATATATATATATATATATATATATATATATATACAACATTAAAATAATAGAAGTATACATGCAGTAGAATCCAATGGAAAAAACCATGTTTATTCAAATCACAATAATAAAAACATATTCATAGAATCGATAGATAAATAATAAAAATCAACCCAAAATTCTTTGAGATAATGAAATCACAACCACTTCATTCTTTGTGTTATAATGAACAATATATTTATGTTCACAATAATATGACATATGTAAATGTTGAACAAAGATACTCATATTTATTTACATTATTTAGTTTTATTTGTTTATATTATTATAAAGTGAATATTATTTCAAACATAATTTATTTTAGTAGGAATGACCTACCAATCATCCTAAAATTATAGTAGATAAAAATTTCACATAGAAATAAAATTTGAACTCCTAAACCAAGCATTCTATAATTAATAGCATGCTAAAAAACTAATCTATATGCAAACATATCTGCATATAAAATCCTAACATCCTAATATCTACGTAACATAAGAATAACAAAGCATTTTGAGGTGTTTCTTTCAATTCAAAGCTTCAATCACACAATTTTTTCAAAGAATAATTTTATCTCAGTAAGTGTTATCCTTCTTGTCACAACAAGATAATTTGTATTCATTATGAAGTTGGTTAGAGTTTATTCACCCAAAAAATTATTTGTAATGGCAGTTTCTATAATGCCATATAGGATTAGCTTGACATAGATAACTAGTCGCATAGTAAGGTGATGGCATCGTCATGTACATTCATTTTTTTCACTTCTAAAATTCATTTAAGCTAATCATTTTAACTCGCCTAAGCCACCAATAATTATGGTTTTCTACTCGCGTATTAAACAGTAAATGCTAACATTTTACCACAAGTTACCATGTTCCGTAAATGAAAATGTATACAATGGTGGTTGCAAAAATTCATGTGAAGCCTTACATGTATTCGATTTAATTTTCCAAACCTTCATGTCCCTAGAGATTATGACTATATCCATTATTTTGTCACCCAATAGAGTAAGGAATGATTGATTATGAAATTCCATATTCTAGTAAGGTGAACATTTTACAACACGACCCCAAATTTAAATCCATAGAGTCACACAATGGGATCATAATGAAATTATCTGCACTTTCACCGCTTCTCTAAAAAAAAGGATTTCATCAAGCTTAAAGCACATTAATTTACCTATGCCATTATGCATTGAAAAAGGCAACCATTTCACTAATTATATGCTATCATCATTAGATAACATAGTAAAGGAGGAATTTACCTTCATTCCATCATAATAATATTAGTTTTATCATGAAACAACACACAACAATTGTTTACGTTCAGGGGAAGCATCTAGAGATTCTCTCGGGTATTTGTCTTATCGAGAGATTTTATTTTCAACCTTAATTTTTTTGTTCTCCATTGACCAAAACATGGGTGGGTTTTAGCAAATTTAAATCTTATAATTCAATAATTTTATTTACTTGACCATTTTCTACGTTTATCTCAAGGTCACACACGCATTCATGAATTAATTAAAAAAGATCCCATACAATTACTTAAAGTAATTTTACCATATTCAAATATGTACAAATCTATATCACTCTAGTTTTATGCTCACTCTAGTTTTATGTTCATGGAAGCTTTATATTTATAGGCTCTAATGTCCATGTGTTGTGATCTATTTAGTCAATAGTGTTTCCTAGTTGTCTAGCCACACTTTACATCCTACATATGAATCTCCAAAATAGAAAAAATGCAATTACCTTGATCTTGATATTACTAAAATTTGATTATTGTTTACTACTTTGCCTCTAGATAAAGCCAAAGATATAATATTAGTTGTTTTAGCATTGAGTAATATGTGAAACTCGGTCAATATAACCACTCAAACTATAATATATGTATATTCATTATATTACTAGCTTCTATTAAACATAGTCAAGTGTATCCAACAAATGTAATTAAGAGATTGAACATTCATTATCACTTAGTTCAATGATAAAAAAATTAGACTCAGACTACAATATTATTTTCATGCATCATTCCATAAAAAAGGCATTAGATTCATAAATAGGAATGTTAGATCCATAAACAACTCCCACTAAATTCCTTCAAACTCATTTCAGTCACCCAACTGAATTTAATGCTTGCTAAGAGTCAGGTTAATTATAATTAATTAATCATAGAACATGGTAAACTATAGTGCACATTCAAATATCTATGCAAATATATACATTTTATAACTTTATTTGATAAAACACACTATATCCATGATTTCACATTCTCACTCCCCTGAGATTTTTTCCAGATGTTTTCCACTATTTATATTTTTATGAGGTTACTTTTAGCCCATATATAGTACTATATGGTATTAAAATATCTTTTGTTACACCTTCACTAATTGAAAATTCTAATGTGAATTCACTGTGAGATAATTCAAAGTTACGTTACATTTAAATCTATTGGATACACTAGTTTTAGACTATATTTAACCCTTTTTAGGGAGGTGTTTAAGACTTGAATATCACCTAATTTTGTTATCCACACTATTTTACATATCTTTTACACTATTCAACCTTAATTCATTTAATTTCCTATCTTTTTTTTTTCAAAATAACACTTTCAATAAGTTTACAAACAATGTAAAGGTAGAAATTGGCCAAGTACAATTGTAAGATATATATTCTACGGAAATTATATTATTGTGAAACTAATTTCATTTTAGTTTTGTGACATTTCCCTTTCCTCATGCCAATTGTGAGCCATGAGGGACTAAAATCTCAGTTCCTATTATTAGCTCAATAAGAAGCATCCAGACTAGAATGGAAGCTATTTATTATGAATAAATTCACAAAAATTAAATTTTTAGTTTCAAATATTACTATGGAGAAAATTATTAGTGATATTTAAAATTATTATTATCATCTCAACATTGTCATAGTTTACTAAAAAAACTCACAGTTATATTCCACATGCAAACCTTTTCATTTATAACATCTTCCAATAGGTTAATAGTGTTTAAATTCTCTCTAAAACTAATGTGTCGCACCCTCTAATATTAATACAAAGTCCAATAATTTATTAATTTTTTTCATAACTATGCCCTTGAAAAAAGTTTGAGCCTATAACTCAATAAATACATTAGCATTTAATTCACGTCAAAACGAAACAATAATATTACATCTTAATCTATAATTAATCCTATTAGATTAATATGAATGTGTTATAAAATTAGTTTTAGTTTGTTTCTCAATTAAAACAAGTTAATACATAGGTATTTGTGGGTGATGGACCTTCTACATACAAATCCTCCCAATTTTCTCAAAATTAAAATAAACCATATCAATCAGATCAACATCTTATGTGTTGACGTCTAATATGCCTACACCCACTGCTTAGGTTTCCTACATATCGACTCATACCCAATACACATAAGATCAAAATGACTTTAATTCATTCAAAAATCCATAAAATGATATCTAATACAAAATATTCATTAAATTCAAAGTCAAAAATCAAATTATCATATAATCCTAATTAATTAAATTTACACCTTAAATATATATAATATATTTAATCACATTATATCTATCACAAATCTAACAAACCCCAAATATCATAAACATACATAAATTTCACCAAATATTATAAATATTTTAAACAATATTTATTAAATAATAACAACAAAAATCTTCAATATCTCATAATAAATAATGTACTTAATCACACTAAATTTTTTATCCATAATTAATCCACATGACCACTATACCTCAAAAGCAATCACTATATTTTATCAACATATAAAATAATGTTGCCATATAAATATTTGTCCACTGATGGTCAAATCACATTATGACATAATACATTCATCTCACCCCACCTTAATATCGTATACATTATCACAACTAAATCATATTTTGTGTTATAATGCATTCGCAGGCTTACCAAGTTCCACGAAGTTCTCGGGGGATTCGCACATTGCGTTAAATGCGATGCATGTGGTCACTAATTTCTTATTTTTTATTTTAAATAGGACCCTTGCATATACATGTAGCCCCCTATACTTGAAGTGCGTATAATAAATACGCGTGTCCATAGTTTATGGTCACTATGACTTCCAAACTTCTTAAATTGTGGTATATACTCTCACATGTCCACAGGTTCATATGGTTTCAAATCCTCGCTAAATTATTTAGGTAAAGTCCACGGTATTGACAACGGGATGGGTGCCACATGGCTATCATGAACGTTCTATGACCCAAAACAAAATCAAGTCATCCGTATATAAGTGAATGCACACTTAGAGTGTCCCCACAAAGCTCATTTCACCCGTGACCTCAACTATACATTGATTCAAGTCTTAAGAGGGTTGTACAATCCAACAAGGAAACTATTATGTGATTTAGAATGATAGGATCTATATGACATAAAAAGATTATGAAGATCTTTTTACCATGATTAAATTTTAAGTTATATGACTTGTTTATTTTAAATAAGTGATGGCTTTGTATATTATAAAATTTATATGGACAAGATTGAGAAGTTGCGATGCTTACACTTTTTATCATCATATATTTATAATGTCATAGAATTCATGGAGATCCAAGGTTCAAAATAAAGGTTATAATAATTTCATGGCATTAAGACAATGGAATTGCAAGAAAAGACACATACATGCAAACTTTTTTCACAAAGATCAAAATATTTATGTATATAAACCCAAATTAAACATAAAAACCTTTGTGTTGAAAGTAAAAAGCTAAAAATTATATAAAATATAAAAGAAAACTTCTTATCCTCAAATTACTATGAATCTGTCCACTTGAAATATAATACATTATGTGATATTAATGGAGTACGACTTCTTCTCATAAAAATAGGTTAAATGAATATAATCATGAAATGTTGGATATAAAATAAAGACCCTCATTTCTTCACATAAATTATATTATTTTAATTTGATGGAATAGTTATCAAAACATCAATATCTTTATTAAATATAAGAGTTGTGTAGTAGTTAGTCCCTACGTTTATATTGACAATTGTTTTTGCTTAAGTTTGTATGTAAATTTGCAATTAATTACATTTAGATCATAAATATGTAAATATCTTTTATTTTGATAGATATTTAGATAGTCTTTATTGTGATAGACTATCAAGAGCAGCGATAGTCTTCAACAGAAAATTTGGCACTTGATGAGACAACATTCCATTTGACATTAGTACGTGTGACTCTGAATAATACATATTTATGCGTAATTTGTTTAGAGCAAAAAAATAATAGATAAACTGACCTATAAAATATATGATCACTTCATACTTGTCGGCTTTTAGTTGTGTTTTTAAGGTATGAATCTCATGTTAATAAGTAATAAGGATATTAGAAAGAATCATCAACCCTTGAAACCCTGAAAGCATCAAAGTCTTCAATAGGAAACTTTGTACTAATGAACCTTAAAATTTGTAAGAAAGTGATAGCAAAGATTAAAACTTCGTAAGGTATGGGACCATAATACTCTACCTGGCTCCGAATTTTGTTATGTGGCTCCTGCCAAGAAAAAATGTTCCCCCCTCCTGGTAGGTGCTCCTGAGCAAGAGTAGGAGAGTTTTTACTGAAATGGTCCTATATATGGCATATGTTTTCAACTATGTTTCACAATTTTAGAAGTATTAGTTGACTAATGATACATCTATTAATTTGTTTATCCACAAAAACAATCAAAAAAGTTTTCTAGTGCTAATGTCTGGGATTAAAATTTGTAAGCTTCTGTGGCATACCATCAGTGCCTTTGTTCAGTAGTTACCAATTTTCCTCCAAACTAGTAGATGATGATCTAATTTAAATGGGAAGATTCCATATTTTGCATTTTTTGAATTAATCACCTCTAAGGACCACGTGGGGCTTGAAATATTTGGATAGTAGCACCCTCCCTAACTCTAAAATTGACGTTAAACTAATTTTGATACTTCTCAAATTGTCTAAGTTAGGAGGTTTGAGCCACTAATCATCTCTTATAATCTATAGTGGTTTTTGATTCAAAGTAGGAAGGTCCTTAAACGTGAGGCATGATTGCGAGCTAAACTGATTAATGTGTTAAATCTATGTAAATAGCTTATTTTGTATAATGGAAATGGTTGGTAGGTGAGAAACTCATGCTAAATCCATTTTTAAAAATGCCTTGTGATAAACTATGTCAATGCTTTCATCCACTTATTGTGTTTGACACTGATTTTACATTAACATTCTTTATAGAAATAAAATACATTAGACTATTTCATAGAACAATTAAGAAATTGCAAAAGGAGATGTTTAGAAAATATAATGAATACCAATGATAATCTTAGTGCTCTGCAAATCCTTAAAAACAGTGTGGAACTCGTAAAATGGCATTGTCGAACCAAATTCAGAGAATCACTTGAAGAAAGACACAAAAGCTCCTTCGATACTATGACTGAATATCTATTACATTTTTCAAACCAAAAAAATTAAATGTCACCATTCTCATTGCTTCCATTGTGAATTGATTTAGGAGGAATGACAAAATGATAAAATAATAAAAATTCTTGCTGACATTTAAGGTTTATAGATTTCATGCATAGCATTTAGCATTCATTATCCAAGTTCATGTTAGCAGAAGGAGCAGAAGGTGTTAAGTTATTTCCTTAAAAATTAAGACCATTCGCTAATTATCCACCAAACAAGTCGAGAAAATTGTACGTGCATCACATTTTCATTTTATTTGTTTGAAATGTTTTTGGATTATTGTTTAAAATTTTGACTACTCACGCACACCTGATTATTGGCAGGATGACATTGGCAAAATAATAATTTGCATTTTCCAGCCATCAGCGTGGTGTCGTTTCCTACCGACAGATGCAGAGTGGGCAAGATTGACAGTCATGCAGCATGTCGTTCATCACAAAGGATTGAAAATGACCCTTCATTTTCATACGTTCTCATACCCTGCCTCGATCCTGCCTATCTCGCTCTTTCCTTTTAAGAAATAAATAAATAAATAACCTCACGGTAAAGATGCAGTCACATCTGGCCTCCCAATGCCTACCCTACCTCCCGAATCACCACGTTATTGAACCGTTAAGTGCCACGTAATTTGATTGCAGCAGATCATAGTTATTTTATCAAATGATTGCATATTTTGTAAGGGTTTAGGGCATGTAGAAGTAAGGGTATAAATTTTTATTCAAATGGATGTAAATGAAGTGCGAATGTTGATCCAAAAATCTTTTTAGTTGTCTAAATTAATTTAATTAATTAAACAATTTGTATAATTTACGAGTAAATTGTTAGATATGATGTACACTTATCTTTTACTTAAATAAGATCGTAAATGCATATACACACCTCTGTGTTAAAAAAAATGTTTTAATTTTTAAAAAAAATATATTAAGAGAACACGAAAAAATTGTTGTGCAGCCAATAAAATGTGGAATAATTAATTTTCTTAGTTTTTTAAAATCTAAAAATTGTAATTATTAAATAAAAATTTTAGAAATATAAAAATTCATACATTTTGTTGATCCTTTGGATAAGAATTATTATTTCAATCGATTATTTTAATTCACCATAGGACAGAGACTAATAAATATAAAATGTAAAACAAATATTTAAACAAAATAAATGAATATAATTATAAGATAGAATAGAATTTTAAAATAAAATAAAATTGTAAGATAAAGAAGAAATATCCATTTGCTTTCTAGAAGTTGAATAAATTGCTTGAAGAAATGAGACGTCGTCCCCTACCTCGAAAGCCATGTTTTGACCAACTTTATGATCGCAACAAAATATCACGAGTTTGAATGGGAAATATCAGAAATTGGAATAGGAAAATATTCCAAAATCGTGGAGATCAAAAAAATAAGTATTTGAACTTGGGCAAAATAAATCAAAAATTGTGTTCAAAGGTACTAACTAGTGGGCCCTTGTTGTTTCCCGACTGCATACCAATCCAAGATTACAGCTATGGTACCTTAGACCATTTACAGAAAAAATTGTTATAAAATGGTGCTCTCGATCAGCATTTCGTCAAAGTCGGTGTTGTACTGAAAGAGGCCAATCGAGAGGGATAGTGGAGAATATCATGGAGGGTAAAATTGAGGGGCAAAAGCTCCAAGACGGTCATTTGTTTCCTAAAGTTCTCTTTCCTGCCAATAATTCTCAGAGGGAAGGCCTTGCGGCTGTGTTAGAGTCGATTACATCAGAGAAGAACAAAGCATGGATTGAACAAGAATTACATGAGTGCGGAGCCATTCTATTCAGAGGATTCGCCATACGATCGGCAAATGACTTTAATGGTTTTGTGGAAGCGTTTGGATGGGAAGAGCAGCCATACAAAGGCCCCGCACCGCGAAATAACATTGTTGGCAGAGTGTGGTCTGCTAACGAAGCTCCTCTCCATCAACAAATCTTATTTCACCATGAAATGGCGATGGTAAATAATTACATAATAATTTTGCAGCGAGCTTATTTTTTTGTTCGTGTATGTATATTAGGATAAAATTAAAATTTGTGTTATTTGATGATGCAGTATAAAGAAATTCCCTCAAAAATATTCTTTTTCTGCGAGGTTGCGCCTCCCGAGGGTGGGGAAACAGGGGTGGTACTGAGCCACAGGGTAGCTGCTAGCATGGAACACAAGTTCCCTGGGCTCCTACAAGAACTTGACACAAAAGGATTGCTCAATCCGAGTCTACTTGCAAAGGAAGACAACCTGGGCAGTTTCACTGGAAAAAGCTGGCAATCTGTTTATCAGACTAAAGATCCAGAAGTCGTCCGCAGAAGGTAAGTTAAATTGCTTCTCAATGCTCACAGTTACAGAATTTCCTGTCCGGATTAATAAAATGAATGATTTTGTTGGGTTGTTTGCAGGGTTGAAGAGGAAGGTGGGAAGTTGCAGTGGATGGAAGACGGGAGTGCAAGCATCCTAAGAGGGCCCATCCCTGGAACGAGAACATTTGAAGGGTATGGTGATAGGAAGGTGTGGTTTAACTATATTGCTTTCGCTAAGGGTATGAACGGAATCGTATATGGAGATGGGTCTCCCATTCCGAGCAGAATAATAGAGGAAACCGGGAGAGTAATGAATGAGGAATGCGTAGATGTGAAGTGGGAAGCAGGCGATGTGCTGTTGATAGATAACTTGGCAGTAATGCATGCGCGAAGGCCTTCCAAGCCGCCTCGCCGTGTTCTGGTTGCGCTATGTAAGTGAAGATGGAACGTTTGATATTACAGGCGAGACTTCCAGTACTACAATAATAATTGGAATGAGTATTGTGTTGAGAAGGAAAATAGCTTTACTCGATCCTAGAGGGTAATTTTAACTGTGCCTATGTAGTTTGTATGAATTTACAGTTTAACAAATACATCTGCATGTTTATGGGTTATGGTACAACGTTTGAAGTAAATGTATTGATATAGTAAAAACCTAGATTTAAATTTTACAAGTGATTAGGCAACATATAATAAGGGATATGTTTTGGTACAGTTGGTCAAATCTTATAAATTATTAGGTAACATATAATAAGGGATATATCTCGATAGATTGGTATAATGAATGTACAAGGACTCCTACTCATATTTGTATTCTAGATTAGATATAGACTTGTCAACCTTATAATTATCATGTATCGAAAACAAACACATCAACACATAATTCACACTAATACACAGCGGCAATTTTTTATCTTCATTCATATTTAATATTATCAAAATAATATGAATGGATTACTAAATTTTATTTCAAACTTTTACTAGATTATGACACTAAAACTTTTGGGTTATAAATCTTGCAAACACAACTCCTTCCAAATTGCTCAAAATTAAAATAATCCACATCAAATAAATTAACACTCTAAATATTAACCTCTAATGCAGTCACGCCTACTACATAAAATACCTACATATCAATTCATGCCTATCACACAAGTAAAATTAAGACTACCATAATTCAAGTTGAATGATTATATCATCATAACATATTAATTATTTAAATTTGTACCTTATAATTTTTCTGTTCACACTATAGCAATCACAAGTCTAGTGGACCCCAAAGAGCAAGGGTCACAAGTAAATGACACCTTGAGTCGTAAAGACCTCGAATTATGTTTCTTATATAATAATGATTGAGTGAGCACGATCTCATCATTATTAATAGACTCGGTCCCACTAAAACAATTCTCCAAAGGGTGTCAAGTAGACTTACCCGCACTTAAAATAAATCATCTCCAAACCACATCTATAAATATATTGACTAGGGTAGTTGCATTACATTATGACACGGTAAGCGCTTGTGGCTTACCGATTTCGAGAGAGTTCTTAAGTGATTGACAAATTGCTTTCGATGGGATGCACGTGATCACTTCTTATTTGTTGTAAGAAATACTTTCATATATCCACATGGCCTGTGCACCTAAGGTGCTTATTATATATATAAGCGGCTGCAATCGACGTTCATTATGTATTTCAAAATTATCAAGTTGCGATTTATTCTTTAATCGGTTTGCTAGCTTATAGGGTTTTTTAAGACACACTAGATTATGTACGGTCCGGATGGACATGACATGATCTCAATATAGAATATCAATGGTATAAAATAAAACCAATTTAAGTCATTTATATAGAAGTGATTGTGAAGAATGATTGGCTCTTCAAAATTTATATTACTTATGATTTCAGATACACATTAGTTTATGGTATTGATTGGATTCTATACCCTATTGTATATGTGGACTCCCAAACATCATGTGGTGGTCAAAATGTGTAAGCCACCAAGGGATTATGACATGGTTTCAAATGATAGGATCTTTGCAACATGGAAAAATTACAGAGATGTTCGTATAGAAACTAAAGTCTAACTCATATGACTAGTAGCTTTTAAATAGGCATTAGTTTCACACATCTTAAAACACACATAAAAAAGATTAAGATTTCACTGCTGGGATGATGATATTTTTTATTGTCTCTTCTTTATGTGGTTACAAAATCCATGCTATCCCAGGGTTTAGAAGAATGGGTGTGATCACTCAATTGCCCCATGGTAACAAAATTGTTCCGATGTCACATTCCCAGCCACACATTTCATAGAGATCAAGAAGCTTTGTGCATTGATCCCAAGTTAAATATAAAGAGCTCTGCATTTAGAGCGAGGAGCTCCAAATTATGTAAAATCGTATATGGAATTTATTCTCCTTGGATCAATATGCATCAATCAACTTAAAATTTTTTAGCTCATGAAATAATACACTTTGTTCGCACACAATCAATTACTGGATTTCAAACCATTTGATTCGATGATTGTTATACACAACATGTGAATGGATTAGTAATTACAATGAGAGAAGGGAGACATTATAGATAATAGGTAATATTTATCACTCAATTTTGCACCCTTGGAGAGGTAGTTCAAGCCTAGTCCAATTGAGTGAAACAATGTGATTACCCCTTGACCTGTGGGTTGTCTACAGTGGGGGTAAACCTCTAGATTAAAGTGCTAGCTCCCTTAATATGTCTATTTAAGGTCATCACCTATGCTATTATCTTGTTGAAGTTAAAAGGAAAAGATAAACATGAAAGAAAACTAACCTAATGAGGTGATGCACCAAAGTTAACTCCACAAGACTACCATGAATCTTGCACTATGAAAGGTGATTGACAAAACTGATCTCAACATCTAAAGTTTATCTAACATAAGTATTTCAACATGAAGGTAAAATGCAATGCACTTCCTAAGGTGGATGAACAAGAGGCTTGACTGTAGACACTAATACTCTTCGTTACACTTAGAGACATACAAGACACTGACTACACTTCATGTGACCTGTTAGAGAGCAGACTACTTGCACAAAACATGAAAAAGTAAGATGAACACAAGGATAAATGATTATCACTTATCATTAAGCTATGCACTACTTCACACACTTAGGCAAGAAGTTGAGACCTCAAAACTAATTTGAAATATTTTATTCAAAGAATAAAATAGTAATCAAAGTAGCATGGATTTGCCATACCAGATGTGGATAGATTACAATGCCAAAACTAGGCATAGTTATACCAATGTGTGTGTGTGTGTGTGTGTGTGTGTGTGTGAGAGAGAGAGAGAGAGAGAGAGAGAGAGAGAGAGAGAGAGAGAGAGAGAGAGAGAGAGAGAGAGAGAGAGAGAGAGAGAGAGAGAGAGAGAGAGAGAGAGAGAGAGAGAGAGAGAGAGAGAGAGAGATACCACACCAAGAATAGAGGCTTACGGGGGTTACAAGAATGGATAAAGATGATTAGCTTCATAAGAATTAGGAGGAAGCATATGAAGTCTTGAACAAGTGTTGTTTGATATCTAAGTCTTTTGCAAATTGCATTCAAGTTAGAAGGATTCAGTCCTTGAGGAGTTCATAAGTCTTCTTCAAAACTGGTTTGAACTCTTGCAAGAAACCTTTTCATCTACATTGAAAGTGTATGCATTTCCATGTAAAAGGGTGGAGTGCCACCTCACCAAGGTGTATGCATCATTATCTTCTCTTGAAATATGCCTTCTTGAAAGCGAGAATTGACATAACTCATGAGGTGCAATCTATGTTCTTGGATAGTGAAGAGATCATCTTATTCTTGTTGTAGAGCTTATAACTTATCACTTTGTGTTTGACATATCTTATCACCACATTTTAAGGGCTTTTGGGGCCCCGGTTGACACCTTACAATTCTTCCTATGCCTCTCAAAGACTCACTTCAACATTGGTTGTCTAGCACTAGTTGGTAATTATGCATATTTGCACATGTTAGTTCATTTGAATTACCATGAAAATTGAATGGAAATTTGGAACAAGGAATAATATCATGTTATCAGACCCAATAAGCACTTCACCATATGTATAATTTCTTCAAGACATCATAACCATACTATTCTTTCCAATCTAAATGAATAGGCTTCTCATTCCTGATGCACCTTAAATTGTGTTCTTTATGCAGACCTATAAGAATAGTTTCATAAGCAAAGAAAACATGTTTGTGACATAAGAGGTTAGAAAAACCTTGTGTTAGCTCCTCTAATTAATTTCAAGCATTCATCCATGTTTATACCCTTGAAAATCATCAAAATTGGCAATAGAGGGCATTTAGTGTGTCTTTATAGGTGACATCAACATCAAATTTTATGGTGAGGAACACCATAGAGCTATTAACAGGGTTAAAATGTTTATAGAGACAAAAAAAATACATTTGGAGCCATTAGGAGACAAATCTCTCACATTTCATTCATCTAAGGGTTTTAGTAGGTTTTAAGATCTGTTTGGGGTCTTAATAATTGTTCATAAAGCACCAGCCATCAATTGGCCTCATTCCACTTGGAAAAATTTCTTGACTAAACCACCCACCTATCCCAACTATTTTATCTTCCCATGTACAATGTGAGCTATGGTGTGAACGTATGAAATTACTCCTTGGGTAACATACCTAGTGTTCTTGAACATAAGAGAGGTCCAATTTGGGTTTTAGCCCTCAAAAATCAAATCTACTATTAGGAAAGGTTCAGACACCTATAAATTAGTTTTCCTCATGGTTCCATATGATTTGTAAATATTTATCACTCTACTACATGCATTTGGTGCATTTGTCAGGAAACTTGATGTTCTAGGCCTGACACCTTCTTGCTAGCCCTCAAGGGCACTTGGATTGAAAATTGGGATTTTAGGTAATATAAAAGTTTATTGATACCTTTTCTATGTTTATATGTTGAATAAGATGTCCTCCATAGGTTTTTTCATGCCTATCTTATGTTTTGGGTTCAAATAGACCCCTTGGTCTCATGACTGCCCCTTGCCAATGGAGTGGGAAAGGTCTTAGACAAATCAATGAGTATGCTTGCTTCCTGTATAAAATTGAGGTGATCATGGATGTCTTGGTACACTCATGGAAATATTATATACCAATTTACAAAGTATAATTATGTGTATAGAGGCCTCAAAACATCAATTTCTCTCATGACTAGGTAATCTAGGCTAGTGGTTTGCAACATAGGTGATTGTATCTAACTATGGGGTCCTTGAAATTGTATGATAGTGTCATATTATCACTTTGAGAACCATAAATTCTCAATATGTATTTTGAAGATGATTACCAACTTTGTATTCAAACTTCAAAACTTCAATCTCTCTTCAAGTTTGATATCCTTCTTGAAACCTTCAAACTAGGCTTACAATTATAAGCGTCTTGCTCAGTATAAAGAGTGGCACTTACTCCATGACATAAAAAACCATTTTAGTAGTGAATGGTCATGTAGGAACCTTATTCTCATTTTTTCACTTGAATATCTACAATGTTTAGCAGTGGGTCTAGCCCATCTTCTATGTGTATCATTCACAGGTTTCTCAAAAAGGCTATTTGTAGGTGCATTCTCCTCATGACCACTAAGTCATTAGGAAACCCATCATAATGAGAATTTATTTAAACCTTATATGGGTTATGTGGTAGGTGTGTTCATTTTCCATGGACATAAAGAATCTAAAAATGTTCAATGGTCACATTGAACGCTCCAACCAATGAGACAAAAATGTAACATGAAGGAAAATGGAGGTCTCTTGCATTTACATACATTAAATGAGTTAAAATTATTAAAATAGAAGACATCTCAAACCATATTCAATATCCTAAAAGATTTTTATGCAACAAAAAGTTCATATTTTTAACAAGATTGCCCAGAAATCAAGGTGTTGGGGTTTAGAGCCTTCTCCAAGCAGTTAAACTTCTTAGAATTTGTTCATAAATAAAAGAACCCTAACTAATGACAAATTACATGAATATAAATATTACTAGGGTCCTCATACCTTGTAAAGAGATCACGATCCATCTCTCTATATTTTGTATAGAACAAACATTCACACATGACCCTTGCAAAGCTATCAAGGGACTGAATGAAGTTAAAACTGAGTATTTTTCCATTTTTGAACCTGTGGTACCTATATGAACATTTAAAAGTCATAAGGAAGGTGGAGAGTCAGTTTTCATATGTTCTCTCTTAAATATGACCATGCAACTGGTCATAAATACCCCTTTTATTTCTATTTATACTTCTTTGAGTGTTGAACCTGCATGGTTTGACTAACTTCTGGCTTGATCTGACATTAAGAATATTATCAAACACATTTTTATTCTTTTAAAGGTACCACTTGTATGTGCAATACTTTATATTTATCTTTAAAATGACTTTAGAACCTTTAAGAAGCAGTGTCAAGTGTAGAGAAATCTAGTGAAACTAGATGACCTCATGGAGTTAACATTTCATTTGACCAAGACCCTATAATAATTATATGGACTCTATTTCAACCCCTATGATATATTATGAAATAAGAAAAACTTTTAAAAGACCCCTATTTTCCACAATAGAAACCTTAGCATCTCCAAAAACCTTAATTTATGCTAAGAAACCTTAATTTCTTTGACATGACTAGAAATAGGTTTAAACTCATGATTTGGAAATGCAAGGGCATAGATAATTTATGTAAACCTATAGACACTTCTAGGAGAAGGAAAACATGAAACAACTTGGACTCATAGAGGTCAACATGTTGTGACATTTTGATAACATTCTTGGTGACTTTTTTGGGGTAATTTACCTCCTATGCTATGAGATCGATTGCCTTACATCAATCATTGGTTGATACAGTCTTGGTAGAGAAGCTTTGAAACAAACTAGATCAAGCTAAAAGACAACCTAAACACACCACACCACAAAAGGACAACAACCACACTATGCTCAAAGTATTTAGGTAAAACCACATAACAAAGACTCAAAACAACAAACCAAACAGTAAGTAAATAAGAAAATGTACATAAGCACTTATTCAACTCACCCCACACACCTACTTATGTAAATGACTAACCTTCATATCATCAATAAAAAGGCTTCAAAAGGATCCCATTTATAGGGATATCTAACTCCTCCCCATCCATTTTTGCCAATTGGAAGGAATTATTTTGCTTGCACTTTATGATGATGTATGGTCCACTCCAAAAAGTGTCAAACTTGGTGTGTCTCTTGGGTTTTTCTCTATCCTCATCCCACTTCAGTACTATATCACCCTTTTGGAAAATTCTTGAAGTTACATTTTGATAAAAGGAATTCTTCATTAGCACCTAATGATGCTTTGTGGCTTTGTGAGCGCTCTCTCAAGTCTCTTGTAACTCCATCAATTCTATCAACCTCACCTCCATTAGTGTATTTGCAAGCGATTATAACTAATGTGCTCGATCTACGACAGGTATCTCTTTGGATATGGATAGTCTGGCTTCCCTTCCATAAACAATAACAAAAGGAGAGTTACTAGCTGACCTATTAGGTGTGATCTTATCATCCCATAGGGATATCTTCAAATTAGTATGTCAAGCTCTTTGGTTTCTCTCAAAAGTCCTCTTGATGGTCCTAACTAGGTTCTTATTAGTAGACTTAGCTAACCCATTACCTTGAAGGTAATAATTGGATGGTGTACTCAGATATATACCATTACTACTTTCCTAATCAATTGTCGTATCACCCATGAAAGAAAGTGCATTATTTGAAATGATGGTAGAGGGAGTTATAAACCTTGTAGCAATGACTTCATAAAACTCAAAATATAACTCTAATTGGTCTCTTTCAATGTAACTGCCTCAACCTATCTTGTAAAGTAATCAGTTGATGTAAGGATCCATTTGTGGCCAACACTTGATGAAGGATTAATCATGCAAATGAAGTCAAGACCCCATTTCCTGAAGGGTTGATCAACTTGAATGTACCTCAATGGGAGAGCTGAAAGTTTTTATTTTCCCAAAATTAAATCACATTGAGGACACCTTCTTACCCAAGCATAGCAAACTTTAAAGAGGCTAAGCCAATAGTATCCTACCCTCATGATATTTTTAGTTGTAGTCTTTGGAGATAAATGATCTCATGCTACTCCATTATGAAACTTTTCAAGCAATACACCAAACTAATCATTGTCAATGCACCTCAACAGTACAACATTTATATATTTTTATGAAAATCATGGCATCTATAAGATAATAAAGAATAGTTTGCAATCTGAAATACCTTCTTTTGGATCTACTCAAGCCATTAGGATGCTCAACATTTTAGAGGAATATGATGATGTCTTGTGTCCAAATTTGTTGGGGTGTGAGATCAACTACTTGAATGTAGTCTTAATTGATCAACACTTCATCTTTTGTTTCATGGAGATTTGAAGCTAAGTGCTCACAAAGATCCTTACCCCTAACCAACTTGGTAGCTTTGATGTCTACATCATACTCCATAAACTTTGTAGTCCACCCTACCCTATTTTCATTGAAGTCTTTACTCAAGAAGAACTCCTTGGTGTTAGGATGAGATACCATGGGGTGAATTCTATTATTTGGAGCCATGTATCTAAACTTATTCAGACCTCTTATAACAACAAGGACTTTTTTCTCCACAAATGTATATTTGGCTTCATAATCTTCTAAACTTTGACTAAAGAATGTAATAGTTTGTTCAACACCCTCATCATTATTTTGCATAAACATAGATAAGATAGTGTCAAGATTAGAAAATGTATACAACATGAACTCCCTATAAAAATAAGGAGTTACAAGAGTGGGACCTTGGGTGATTTCTTGCTTAGTGGTTTCAAAACCATTTTTACCTTCCTTAGTCCATGTGAAAACTTGATTCTTCTTGAGCATAGTAATGATAGGCTTCACCAAAGATGCAAAACTATGTATGAATTTATCACTGTTGGGAAATAAACTAGAAGCACACAATTTGATTACCAAACCAAGCAACTTAATATGCGGAAATTAACCAGATTCACCAAGTAACTAGAATTCAGAATAACACAGCATATGAGAGACAATACACAACTTGTATTAACACTTTATATAGAAAAGAATACAATAAAGAAGATGCCACTTCTTCTCCACCACCTCTTCAGAGGCTCGCCACACCTCAAGTGAACAGTAATTCTTCTTCCCAAAGCTCTCCCTCTCAGGTCCCAACACCCAACTCAAATACAGAGTTGGTGTTCACCTCCCGTGCTCCACGCACACCACAAGTGCTCCATGCACTCCACAAGTACTCCACGTACTCAACAAGTACTCAAGGTACTTCAAGTAGATCTCCCATGAATCTCCAACAACCTGCAATTCAACATACCATACTTATGGAAGGAACTCCCTTGCCTTCCTGTCTTGCTCTATCCGAGTACACACCTGTACTCCAAGTAGATCCTGCCTGATACTGCTCCCTGTTGTGTTGCTGTCTATATGATCTTGCACACCTGCAAATCAAACAACGGTTCTGCTCACCTGTGAACCTTGACCTTGCACACACATACACCTGCAGATCAATGATCTTACTTACCATGTAGATCTCCTATATAGGCCATGCAACTGTGACCAAGATCCTACACTCCTGAAGAATCCAGCTGACTCTCCAAAACCAGCACCTACACCTGGTACTGTGGAACTAGGAGGAACACCCTTGCTCACCTCACACACAGAAGGAACAAAATTTGCTCAACTCAAAACTAGAACACTTTTCCAATACAACCATGAGTCTATTATATAGATCTCATCCAAACAATAATTAGACATCTAATTACAATAATTAGATCCGCAGCTATGAGTCTAAAATTAGCACTCATCATGCAAACACTTGGTTCGTCAACCAACTGCCCGTAATTAACTCGCAGTCAAACCACACAGGCGACCGACGTCAGTCCCTGTCTGCCTGGAGGTGACCGATGTCGGCCGATATATGACCGACGTTGATTGCTTCTCTCTGCTATCCTGCTGACGTCGACTGATCAGACCGACCCCAGCTTCTCTGCAACTTAGCAACCTTCAGCAATCTCCTCTCCTGTTTGCATCAGTGAAGCTTTTAGCTCCACAACCTAACAATCTCCCACTTGGAGATAAACAGCTGCACTTTACCTATACCTGTACTCCGTCTAATCTATTTCCTGGTTTGTATCCCTCTTCAAGCTCAATCCTGAAGACAACCCACCACACATCCCGTGGTGTACCACCTGTCATCCGAGTACCCTGCCACATCCGAACCTACAACACCTGTAGTGAAGTCCTGACCCTGCATAGCAACACCTGCTACTAGTCCCTCTCAAAAAACCTGAGAACCCACTTCCCCGAATTGGCTCCTAACTCTGACAGCTCCCACTGCATGGGAATACTCAGGTCTATACCAGACCTCATGTGATTTCGGACACTGTACCTGTCCAACCCTTAGTGTGCTCTGGCTCTGCATCCCGAACCTCGCCAACACCTGATTCACATCAGCTCCCACTGGAGACAAAATCTACCTGTGATCTCCATGCCTCCCATGTCAAAGAATTCTGCTGCTCCAAACTCCTCATGACATGCCACTGAACTAATCTTACCCTTAGCTCAGCAAAACCCTGTATGTACTAACCTGCTATAGCAAAACATACCGTCCACATACAATAATAGAATGATGTCATGACCATCATCCTCCTGGTAAGACAAACCACAGTAGTTACCCTGACATTGACTGAAGCCGTGCTTCGTCCTCCACCTGTCAAAACCTGTACCACTGTCCTGCAGCTTTCTCAAGACCATATGCCTTGTCTTCCATCTCACGTATCCGTTCTCTCTATTCTTCTACTAAGGAATCCATTCGTCTTTGTGCTTTCATCTAGCTGGCAAACCTACCTAAACTCCCGTTTGGTTCTGCATCATATCCCTGCCTAGCTCCCACCTGTTTCCTAGATCCTTCCTGCTCTACAATCAGCAACAAGTATAAAGAAGAGGAACACAAATTTGAGGGCCTACTTACGCCTTCAGTCCTCCATATGGGTGTTTGAGACTCCTTGACAACATGCTGTCCACCCAAAATTCATTACAGTGACCGACCTCGGCCACCCCACAGTATGCATCCGATCGACGTCGGTTCCCATGCGTCTGTCCCTGACTACCAACCTGCCAGTGCTGGTGTCCCTGCTGTCGATGTCGGTCCTCCTGACCGACATTGGTCTTACATACTGCCGACGTCGGTCCCATGACCGACGCCGGTCTTACCCTGCCCGACATCGCCGGCTTCGGTCTGCACATGACCGACATCGGCACCTGTCTGTTCGACGCCGGTTCCTCCTGACCGACGCCGGTACTTGTGTTCGCCTGTGAGTGATGACTTTTTACCCGTGAGCTCCTTTGAATCAAAACACATGTCCAAACTGCTCTGCTCAGAAGTATCCAGCCCCATCCACTGGTTTCTGTCTATCATCTCCTCCAAGTACACCAAGGCTTTCCAGTTCTTAAGCCTGTCAAATATATCTGTCTTCCGCTTAAGAACATGCATCTCCTTCCTGCTCATGTGACCAAGCCTACGAAGCCACGTCTCCGTAATAGAAGAAGAATCAGTAATATAAACAAGTAGATAAAGTATACCTATTTTCTTACCACCAACTAATTCAAGTGCTACCATTGTGAGAGTTCTTGTGCATCTCTCATCACCCAATCTTTCTGAAGAAATTAGCCATATCTCCAGACCTGGGACCTGCATGACCTTCATCAACACTTGTGTGTTGGCCGCCTGCAATTTCAGCTTCACTTCCCCTTTGCCAATTCTTTGGCAAGGCTCACTAGCTCCTCTACCTGGGGCTGCATGGAAAGAGGCAACCGAATCTTTTATCCAAGATTCAACTTTATCCAAGAAACCTGCAAACACATCCTGTGCAATAACACCTACTACATCTGTATCTTCAGTTTCTTCATGCTGATCTGCTACCAACCAACAATCTTCTTTTACCTGCTCTTTCTTTCCATCGGACCGTGAGTGACCGTCTGTGCTTTTCAACTCCTCCATCCTTAGTTTACTTTGATCTGCCGTTGCTCTACTCCCACTCGATCAAAAACCCCTGAGAGTGCCCTGTAACCAAACACAACCCTGCTTCCTGCAACCTTAGCTCTGATACCACTTGTTGGGAAATAAACCAGAAGCACACAATTTGATTACCAAACCAAGCAACTTAATATGCAGAAATCAACCAGATTCACCAAGTAACTAGAATTCAGAATAACACAGCATATGAGAGACAATACACAACTTGTATTAACACTTTATATAGAAAAGAATACAATAAAGAAGATGCCACTTCTTCTCCACCACCTCTTCAGAGGCTTGCCACACCTCAAGTGAACAGTAATTCTTCTCCCCAAAGCTCTCCCTCTCAGGTCCCAACACCCAACTCAAATACAGAGTTGGTGTTCACCTCCCGTGCTCCACGCACACCACAAGTGCTCCACGCACTCCACAAGTACTCCACGTACTCAACAAGTACTCAAGGTACTTCAAGTAGATCTCCCATGAATCTTCAACAACTTGCAATTCAACAGACCATACTTATGGAAGGAACTCCCTTGCCTTCCTGTCTTGCTCTATCCGAGTACACACCTATACTCCAAGTAGATCCTACCTGATACTGCTCCCTGTTGTGTTGTTGTCTATATGATCTTGCACACCTGCAAATCAAACAACGGTTTTGCTCACCTGTGAACCTTGACCTTGCACACACATACACCTGCAGATCAACGATCTTACTTACCATGTAGATCTCCTATATAGGCCATGCAACTGTGACCAAGATCCTACACTCCTGAAGAATCCAGCTGACTCTCCAAAACCAGCACCTACACCTGGTACTGTGGAACTAGGAGGAACACCCTTGCTCACCTCACACACAGAAGGAACAAACTTTGCTCAACTCAAAACTAGAACACTTTTCCAATACAACCATGAGTCTATTATATAGATCTCATCCAAACAATAATTAGACATCTAATTACAATAATTAGATCCACAGCTATGAGTCTAAAATTAGCACTCATCATGCAAACACTTGGTTCGTCAACCAACTGCTCGTAATTAACTCGTAGTCGAACCACACAGGTGACCAACATCGGTCCCTGTCTGCCTGGAGGTGACCGACATCGGTTGCTTCTCTCTGCTATCCTGCCGACGTCGGCTGATCAGACCGACCCCAGCTTCTCTGCAACTTAGCAACCTTCAGCAACCTCCTCTCCTGTTTGCATCAGTGAAGCTTTTAGCTCCACAACCTAAAAATCACAAAATTTATCTTACCCAATAAGCTTTGGATTCCTTTCTCATGCAAGGGCAATGATAGGCCTAGAATAGCCTCTATCCTTTCAAGGTTAATGGCTAGACCATCCTTGGAAATAATGTGTCCTAGAAGCTTACATCCACAAACAAAAATGATGCACTTATTTGGGTTAAGAGACACTCCATACTATCTAAACATCTCAAACACCTACCTAAGATGTTTCATGCTATCATTTTCATCCTTTGAGAACATGGTTATATCATCAAGGTATACTAGAAACATCTCATTGATTATGCCCTTGAAAGCCATGTCCATTGCCCTCTGAATAGTGGGACCATCATTTGGCAAATCAAAGGGCATTTTCCTATAAGCTATGGTCCCCCATTTTGTAGTAAATGCTATCTTGAACTGATCATCTTCTTTCACCAAAATCTGATTATAACCAAAATATCCATCTCAGAGTGACAAGCCTTGGGAACTTGAAACAACTTTAAAAATCTCCTCCATAGGGGGTAAGGGGTAATGATATTTGAATAACACCCTATTTAGGTCCCTAAAAGCCATAGAAGGTCTTATTTCCCCACTCTTCTTTATAATAGACATAATATTAGCTACATAAGTTGAGTGCTTGATAGGGAAGATTATCTGAGACTCAATTAGTTTAGTGAGTTCTATTCTCATGATTTTCTCAACTTTGAGGTTGATATGCATTTGCTTTTGCCTAGCTATTTTGACACTAGGATCTAATTCAATAGTATGGTGTGATAGGATAGGGTCAAATCCCTTTATATACTTATATTCCAAAGAAAATATATCATGTAATTCTAAACACAACTCAATTAATTCTTGTTTTTCAAAAGGAGAGCATACCTTGCCTAGTTTAAGGAGTTTGTCCTTGAAGATTAAGACCCTTTCATAGTTCTCCTTTGTGGACATGCCTACCTTCTCTTTCTTATTTCAATTATCCTCATTGAATATTCTCTCTAGAGTGACCATTCCCTTAGGTATCTTATTTTTTCTTAGCTATACAATCTAGGTCTCATACTGATCATAGAGTTTCTTGTAATTTCTTGAAGAGAACTTAGCCTCCTCTTGCAAGAATTGTACAGTATGTTTTTCATTATAAAATAACTGGCAAAATAATTCATTATTAGGAATGAAAGGCCTCAGAATGACCTTGATATGTTACTATTTTCCTTACTTCTATATGTTAGTAGGTGTGTCAAATTGTGCCCCTATAGTAGAGAACCTGTCAGCATGCTTGTTTTGTTCTCTTGGGATTAGTTGTATGTTGAATGCACTAAAGTATTCAAGTAAATCCCATAACCTATACTTATAAGACCTAAGTAAAGGGTTTTTGGTGGCACTCATATTTCTTATTTTATACACAATCATCTCATTATCCCCATACACTTTCAAATTATTGATTCCCTTCCTCTTTGCCCATTAAAACCCATGAACCAAGCCTTCATACTCAGCCACATTGCAAGTACAACTTAAATGGAATATATATGAGGTGTAATACTGATGTTTAGATGGAGAAACCAAAATAACACCATCTCTTACACCAATGTTGATCCTTGAACCATCAAATAACATCTTACACATTCTCATCTTCTTCTTTCATATGTGAATCAATAGGTGTTCTTTCCTTATGTAGGCAATACACCCCCAAATCAGTCTCTTCCATGAAAGCATAGGGATAATACTCATAGGTCTCAGTACCATATTCATCTAAGAAGATATCAAAAATAACTTGTTGGCCCCAAAATTTTGGCCAAGTGTTGTCCAATTTTGGCACAAAATCAACACGGTGCTGAAGGACCATGAAGCATATCTGATAGGCATAAAAGCACTATGGTTAATAGCTTATGAGGTGTAAAAGGAAAAATCATGTAAAAAAACTAGTATGAAAGGACCCAATCGGAGGGGAATGAGTAATGAGGAACTCAAAGATGTAGGACTCAAAATAGAATTGAAAGAGTCGTAGAGTGTAAGGGAAGCAGGAAATGTTAAGAGAATGGTTCATATGGGTTACCTTGACCCTAATAGTAGGAAGTTTTGCACCATACCTTAAGAAGAGGAACACATGGAAACAAGATATATCACAAAGTGAGGATATAAGAGACATAGAGGCCCCAGTCTTTAGGAAAACCTAATTGTTGAGCACCATGAGTCTCAGTATGTTGAGAGTTTGTTAGCTAATTCATCATGCCATTAATGATTGTAAACACTTGGTTAGGGAAAAACAAGTATAAGTAATCTTGTTGTAAAGCACGATGGGGGGTATTTTTTGGGTTGAATTGTGACAAATGTTTGCCTTTCTAATGATTAAGATTAATATATGAGATAACAAGTTTTATCAACTTTTTATCCTTTGTGATGAAAAATGGTGTGTGAGTTAAGTGATTAGAATTAAATATGAATTTTACCCTATCTTCTTTTATTAGAAATTGATGGTAATGTAAAATGATAATATTCTTCATAACGATATTAATTGACCCTAGAACCCAAAGAATCAAGGTAGTCTATCTTTTCATTTATATAATCCTTATTTAATTTACATAAAGAGAAGAATCTGAACATGTTATTATTACTGTGAAACAAAACCTAGGGAATTGGTCTTTCACTACATGCTTTGGGTGATTGTGCAAGACCTAAATCTTATGTGAAGGGGCTAATGTGCTAGCTCATTGGGCTAGACTTCAATGCTGAAGTTGAAATTATCAAAGAAACCGAAATATTTTGGTTTTATTTCCAGGTCTTGAAAAACATAAAGCATAGTCATGGAAAATATTTGAGCATATTAATCTTGAGAATATATAATAATGGATTACCAATGTTGAAGAAAACTTTGCATTTCCTTACCTTGAGCCAGGAATCTCTGCACAACAGTGGGTAGAGCATAACCTATACAGTGTATTATATGAAACTTAATTTTTGGAGGTCTCAATTCATTTACATACTTGGTTGTTGGCATATACTCAAGGATGATCAAGGTATCTTGGATAGAGATTGTCTTGGATGTTAGAATGACAAAGATATTTAGAAAAACTTTGAGCCTCGTGGACATGATCAATCAAATTTTGGTGGAAAAGAGTTCTGAACACCTACATTTTGTAGTACGCTTTAACTACATATTCATGTCCTAAAGAAGCCAAGTAACAGTTCCATTAAGAACCATGAGGTCATTATATTAGGATATTTACTTTTGAAATCAAGAAATTATTTGTTGATATTTGACTTGAAACTATACCAATGGAGAGCTAAATCCTCTCTACATGAGCCCCACATTTTGAAGGGGAGAATAGGATTTGGTAGAAGATTGTGGGTTGAAAATGGTAGATAACTAACATGCATTATGGAAATGGAAGTCTGATGAAGCTTGGCAAAGTATTATAGGAGTTAGCAGCATGAGAACATAATGAGAAAACTCAATGAGTGCTTGTTAGGAGCTATAGGGAAGTGAAAACACACAAGGAACCCATCAATTTTGAGCCGTGTTCTATGTCATTTCTATCCTATAAAGGAGAAACAAGTTAGATGGTAGGACCTAATGAACAAAGTTTGAACCAATCTATCTCCCCCACTATAATACATGCTCCAAATTTTGAGTCAAAGAAAGTACACATATGTAATTGAGATACAGACAGTTTGGAATTAGAGACTAAACCAATAAGGGATAATGGAGCTATGTCTTTTGATGCTCATTTAGACATAACACTTTATTTCCCTCTTCAAGGCAATTCCATGCCATAACTTGGGATGCCTGGTTGACCAGGCCTATAAGGATAGAATACAAGCTCAAATTTGAGTAAGCAACCAACTACTATGCGTAATACTAAAAGTGCTATTGTTGGAGGTGTTGGAGGTGAACTAGGAGGTGGTACAAGAGGTAGTGGACTTCCTCTTTAAGGGATCGAGGCCAGTGGTTCCCAATAACTATCATTTCAATCACGTCAGTTGACTATGGTGTATTATGAAATGACATTGCACTTACAAGAATATCAAGGTATGGAAAATGCATTTGCGCATGTACAGAAATGCAAACTAATTTGGAGGGCATAAGGCATTACCTCCTCTGATCATAAGGGCACATAGTTGATAAATATGATTTTGGAGTGAGTGCATAAATGGTATTGAAATTTCAACCTCAAAAAGTGGTGATTGACTATGATCAACTTAAGATAACCTTCCTTCAGTAATTTGATATTCCTAAATTTGAGCAACAAAACATAATAGCCCTAAAGGACATAAAGCAAGGACTTACTGAGAATGTGCATGTGTATGACACAAGGTTTAAGACTTTGTTTTCTAAATTATAATTTGATATTAATGTTTCTCATCATGCATAATGGTTTGTGGGAGGATTATTTCTCCCTTCTATCTAACCTTGTCACAATGGACCTTAACTAGTCTACATGAGGCTTTAAAAGCTTATCTCTATGCTAAAGTAGCTAGAAGCATTGATACTAGGATCATTCCCTTTATGGAGGCCCAAATAGCCTCAATGGCATTACAACTTGAGAAGTTGATATCCAATAATGTACATAAAACAAAAAATGGTGTTTGGTGTATAGACTGTGAATTTCAAGGGTAGATACAGATTAATTGTCCACATAAGAACATCTGCATGGTACATAAATAGATATGTGAAATATATCATGAGTAACATGATGTATGCTCTTATCCTCTTGTATATCAATATATGCACACTAAGGTGTCTAAATATCACAAGATCTATGATACCTATACTCATGACACTAACGATTGCCATTTAATTAGTGATATCCATGAAGCTCATGCATGTAACATGCGCCAAACCTTAATAGAAAATAATCAAGACAATGGTGGATACCATGGATGAGGAAGAGGGAAAGGATGAGGAGGTGGTCATTTCTTGCTTAAGAACTGTTACAAATGTGTATCTCTGGCCACTATCAAAGGGATTACCTAGACCACCTGATATGTGCTTTCTATAAAAAAGACCATCAATTGGAAGAACATCCTGACTTATACATGGATATCACTAAGGAGTAAAATGAAAAAGGTGTTATAATGATTCAAATTGATAAACCATATTAGCGATCATACCCAACCATCCCTATAGTTCAACATGTAAGCATTACCACTCACAGTGGGGGATAGACCTAATCGACATTTAATCCCATCGAGAAAGTACAATGGGAAGAACCAAGAGCAAGAAAACACCCTGATGTTTAGCAATAGAAAGATGTCCTCCAAGATATGATGGCACTAGTATGACAACTTCCAAGAAAGATTGAGTTCCTCAAATACAAATACATAATGTAGTGTGCTATTGTGTAAAGGGAAGTTGAACCACCTATGGTGTGTCATGACTTTCAGGAGCTATGAAAGTGCATGCTAGATGAGGACATTTATCCATGGCTAAGTATTTGAATTAAGAATCAATCCTAAGTACTAAATGAGGTTCACCCTCAATTCACTAATAGAGTGAATATATTTGTTTAAATCATGATCAGTGACAAGACACTCCTAGTTCCTCTATTCCCCTAGAAGATAAAGAAATATTGGTTAATCTTGCTATCGATGCATGGGTAATCAAGGACATACTAGTAGACACCAGCGTAGAAGTCAATGTCCTTACCAAGGATGTTTGGTGCAAGATAGTCAGTCTAGTGCTATAGACTTCACCTCATGTCTTAATTATGGAAAATAAGGCTCATGCATTACCTATAGGGGTCCTTAACAATGTAACGATTGACATACTTGGAGTACTAATAAAAGTGGATTTTAAGGTTATAGAGCTACTTGAAGCTAATGATTACCTAGATCTATTGGAAAGACCTTGGTGCTATGAGAATAATGTAGACTTGAGCTTCAATAAGCACTAAATTAGTTTTGAAAACATTATCAATGTGTTGTAATACCACTAGATCAAGCACAAGGGCCCCTTACATAGAGTCTGTCAATGTGGATGAAGATATAAAACATAATTATAATGTGATTGCAAGGAATGATGAGCAAAGATATCCTACTCTAGATGGAATTCCTCATTGGTTGGATACTTAGTCCCTTTTTGACACTATGATTAATGTGTGTAATTATTGGGCTCATGGTGATTATGACCTCACTTGCAGAATATGTAGTACCATTAATAGCTAGGAGAATGTGCTATTCGAATTTAATAAATGACATAACTTCATTCACCTTATCACTGGCCAAGTCATGAGGGGAAATATCATAGCAACACCACTTGAAAGACTTGATGAGGCTCCAGGGTTCCATGGGCATATGGAAGTTCAAGACTTCATTCAATGCCTTGAAGAATTTTACCACACTGATGAAGATCATCTTTGATCTTTAGTTCATCTCCTTGATGGTACAATTGTATGATGGTGGAGAACCCATTGTGAATGACTCCTCCACTAGGATCAAGTACGCTCAACCTTATACCACTGATTTTATCAAGATAACAAAGTAAAGGGATAAATCAGTTATAGCAAAGTATAAGCACCTGATTCCTACATTGAAGCCTATGAAATAATGTGGTAGAATGATGAGTCCTACTTACTAGAATATTTATGGGTGCATGCATTATATTGAAATTTATGTGCTTGGGCATTATAATGGTACATTCATGAAGAGAAACACATTTGTATGAGGTTTTGGCATCTACTAAACGAGAACATGAACTCAACATTGTCCTATTATTCACCAAAAATGGATTTATTCCTCACCCTCCAAGACATGTGTGAAGTGGTAGTAGGTGAGCCATGTCCCATAGAAGAATGTCTAAGGATTATCCATCAAGCTCTTGAGGATCCCCTACACCTATTTCATGAACCATTGACACACCCAGCTACTGCACTTGCACCATTCCTTGATTAGAACCAACGTGAATAAATTCATCTAGAAAAATAAAAGCTTGTGTTACAAGTGGAAGAAGTTGAAGGATCCATTCATTTAGCCCAATGTCTAGCCATTTATATGTTCCTATAGACATTGGAACAAGAAATTGTTCAAGACACAGGTGCCGATATGGAAAACCCCTACCATGGGCCTATTCAGACTATTCAGTGCAACATCAACTCAAAACAAGAACCAAAAATGGCTATAGTAAGAAACTATTGGACTGACATAGAGATTTAATTTTTTTTGAATTACTAAAATAATATTAGGATGTCTTCCCATGAAACTATAGTAAAATGAAGGGATTTCACCCATACTTGGGGGAAATGCATATCAAGCTAGTTGATGGCACTTGACTAGCTAGAAAATGCCCATATAGAAAGAATCATAATCTCCAAGTGCATGTCAAAAAAAGAAATTGATAGTATGTTGTGCACTAGATTAATCACCCTAATTGATGAATCTGAGTGGGTAAGTCCTATGTTGATTATTATTATTAAGGATTAACACATCTGTATCTGCATGGACTATCAAGTACTTAATTCAGCCTGTGTAACTGATCCCTTTCTAATGTCATTCACAGAAGAGATCCTTGAAGGTGTTACTGGATGTGATGTATATACATTCATAGATGGCTTTTCAGGGTACCATCAGGTCCAAATAATTGAAGAAGATCAACCTAAGACAACATTCACCACTAAATGAGGATCATTTGCATATATTGTTATTCCCTTCAGGTTGAAAATTACCCCAATAATGTTTTCATGAATAGTAGTTAAAAGCTTTTAAGGACTTCATCAAAAAATTACTTCAAGTCTATTTGGATGATTGGACAGTGTATGCTTTGGTCAAGGACCATTTTTCTAACCTCAAACTTATGATTGAGCACTGTTGTGTCTTAAAAATCTCATTAAAACTAAATAAGTGCCTATTTATGACACCTTTTGGTGTTTTCTTAGGACATATTATTTTTAAGAAGGGAATTCTAGTAGACTTGATAAAGTTATCTATTATTCTTGACCTCCTAGTACCCAAGACTCAATGAGAGGTCTACACTTTTTTGGGTCATACTAGTTATTACAAAAAGTTCATATGTGGTTATGCAAAAATTGTCATGCCCCTGGAGGAAATTTTAAATAAGAATTAGCATTTCATATGGACTTGATCTTGTAAAGAGGCATTTGAAACATTAAAAGAAAATCTAGTCACTACTCCTATCCTCCAGTTCCCTGATTGGACAAAACCATTTCATGTCCATGTTGATGCATCTGGCATGGCCATTGATGAAATCCTTGCATAACCAAATGAAGGTCATCTAGATAACCCAATCTACATTGCTAGTAGGAAGCTCACACTAGCTGAAAGGAACTTTACCACTATGGAACATGAAGCATTATTGATGGGCTACACTTTGCAAAAGTTTAGATAGTCCCTATTAGCCACTCCTTTTGTTTTCTATATAGATCATAAGGCTTTGAAGTACCTTGTTAATAAACCCATACTACATAGATGTATCTATGATGAGATTGTATTGTTCTAAGAGTTCTAATTTTCAATAATGGTGAAACCTAAGAAGGCCAATTGTAGACCTGATGACTTATCACAGATTGAGAATGGAGAACCACTGTGTGCCATAGAAGATGATCTTCCTGATGTATAGATCTTCTATGTTACATGAGTACTTGAAGAGATGGAGTATATTGAAACATTCTTGATCATGAAGGATCTATGCCCGATGTTCTTACCTTGTAAGAAAAACAAACAACTCACGATTCATGATGTGCCCTTATAGCTTATAGCAAGCGATCTTTACAAAATGGGTCATGATGAAGTTCCTTGACATTGTATAATGCAACATGAGTTCCTTAAAGTACTCTGTGAAGTTAATGAGGGTATTACAGGTGGACTCTATGTTGGAAAGGCTACCACATGATAGGTTTTGCTAGCTGGGTTATGGTATCCAAATCTTTTCCAAGATGCTAAAGCATATGCTAGGCAGTGTGACATATGTCAGTGCACAATAAAACCTACTTGAAGAGATTCTATGACTCTATGACCCATTCCTTCATAGAAACCCTTTGAAAAGTGGGCTTTTGATTTTGTTGGCCTCATCACTCTAGCAAGATGATGAACAGGCTCTTAATACATCATTGCAATAACCAAACACCTTGTATTTTAGGATGAAGTTGCATCGATAAAGGATTGTAATGATGTTGTTGCTGCTGCTGCTACTACTACTACTACTATTAATACTACATGATTTATCTAGGAGAATATCATAACTCAATTTGGATGTCCCTTAAGTTTTATCAGTGATTGTGGAACCCACTTTTTTAGTGAAATAATTTGTATTTTGTTGGCTAAGTTCATGATCACATACCACAAAATAACACCATATCATCTGCAATCCAATGGAACTATTGAGGCTTTAACAAGATCCTAGGTACCACTCTAACAAATATTTGTAACATTGGCCTAATTTATTGGGATTATAGGTTGTATGTAGTACTATGGGCTTACCACACAACTTACAAGCACCTAAATAAAAACACACCATTCAACTTAGTGTATGGAAAAGAGGCAGTCCTACCAGTGGAATTTTTGGTACCAAATCTATATATAGCATGAGTAGGTTAATTAGATGAAGAGCCATCCTTGAGATTACAACTAGACCATTTACTATAACTAGACGAAGCTTTTTTCCTTTCTCATTCAAGCCAGGATGTGGAAAAGATAAATTAAAGGGCATGGCATGATCACCATATAAATAACAAAACTTTTTTTTATAGGAATGAAGCTCTTGTTATATGAGTCCAAGTTAGTGCACCACCCTAGAAAGCTTTGAATCCACTGAGACAGTCTTTTTATAATTCATAAAATTTTACCTATTGGAGAATGTTGATTACAAGGGATAAATGTCCAGTTCCTTCTTGGGCACTATAATGGACACTGGCTCTGACTGTATATCACTTATGAATAGTTAAAGTATTGTAATCAATAAGGCTTTTGCCATTAATTAGGATTTCTTATTTTTAATAAAAGTGCTGCATTTATTGCATGTAACATTTATCTATGTAATTTCCTTTCAATTTTTTGGTTATCTTTTGGTGGAGGACCCTGGCTCATTTTACTGTGGGATAAGAAGTCATTTTTAGTAATTAATATGTGAAAGTTAGTAAGTAAATCATGTAAGTTACCTAGGTACATAGGGTTGGATAGGTGTGTAAGGTACATGGACTCATAAGGTCCTTAGGGTGCATAAACGTCAAGTTTAAGCCTCATAAACTAGCTATTTAAATTCAATTACTCCAAAGATCTAATGGAACATGTTCAATCATACCATCAAAGATTAATGATGAGTAGATGAGAATAGTGTCAGTGGGTCCCAAAGATCTAATGGGGCATGTTTAATCATGTTCAAAGAACAATGGTGAATGGGTGAAGACAATGTTAGTGGGTCCTAAAGATCTAACAAAGTGCATTTCATCATGCATCAAAGATCAATGGTGAGCATCAAGTCAAAATTCAGAGGATCCTAAAACTAAATGTACTAGTGATAAGTGGCATGATCTCAATAGCACAATCCAGATTTAATGGCATGTGGATGAGCTTGAATCAGTGGGTTCAAGTAGATCTATGGCATACTTTCACTTATACAAAATAGATCCAATGGCAAGTGCAAGGTCAAAAGGTCAATGAATCCTGAAAATAAGTGAGATCTTTCCAAGTGTCATGACCATGGGAGCTATTAGATAAATCAATGGTACATGTGTGTGTCATGCAAAAGTGGATTAACAATATGCATTTGATCTGGTAAAAATAGATCAATGGCACACATTTAAGTATAGGACATAGATGTCATCCACTTTGAATAGAGGCATGAGATGGGACATGCCATTAACACAAAAAGAATAGTTATGGCAAGGAATGGGCCAGCAATGGGATGTGATAAATAATATCAAATACATTAATTAACAAAAGTGAGGATCCAAGCACGGTGGTCATTAAGGATATACATTAATGACATGAAGCAATAGGTGATGGGAAAAAATTAATGATGGTAAACTCCTCCTAGAGCATATAAATGTACAAGTTAAACTCATTTTATGATTTAACTTGAAGATTAACAGAGCCAAAGATCAAGTGAATACAAGAGCTAAAATAATCAAACCTAAAGCTGTTCAAAGTGAATTCATCTCCATAATAACCTACATAGGGTATTACCAATTTAAGAAAAGATATTATGAGTCTAGTTTGTTAGAAAAGCATTAATATCAAAAGATGTAGTTTGTAAGTATGTCATTGAAGGGTGCTTAAGCTTGAAAATCCAAGGTAGTAATTCATAATCACGTATTCTTTTAGAAATATTAAACGACCATATGCCAACCTTTAAGTTCTTTAAAGGGTGATGTATCCTAAGAAAAAGGCTAAAATAAATGAATCCTTACCAATAATACTAGAATAAGATTAGGTGAGCAGAGGAGACTGTGTTCTAGTTAGGAAGAAACACTAGAAGAACAAGTTTAGCTTGTAGAAAAAGAAGAGGAATGTATGGTGAACAAAGTGAAGTAAGCCCAATCATACGTGATGTAGAAAGCTCGAGCATCTCTAGATCCATCTCTATTGATTGAAGAAATGTAATATCTAGAATCAGTGTTTTGCACAAAGAATTGGGTCTCCAAGGTTTCAACTTGTTCCATCTTCAACTACAATCATTGCCAGCCTCATAATGAGGTTGAGCTCCAAACTAACTATCAAGTCTAGACGATGAACATTAGGGACCAAGTGGTTTATGATATCACTATCTATAACCAATTGGATGCTACAGGGTTATTTCAACTCTTCAATTTACCATACTTCAGTAAACCCATGGAGGAATTTCAAATCCTTCTTATAAATGTCCATGAGGACTATATTTAATTTATCAAGTACAACATGAAGATCATGATAGAAAGAATCAACAAAGTCATGTGACTATAATGCTTAGAGTTGAGCATAATTGATGACTTGGCAGACATCGAGGAGGTCTAAAGGACTACCATGATGCTCATGTATCAGAATTTTGGCCATACCATGCATATTAACAACCTATAGGATCCTTCCCTCTGGGTTATGATGTAAATCATCGTGACCAAGATTAGAGGGACTGATCATTGGAAAGAGTTTAACATGGTGAACTTCTATATTGACCATCAGGTTAAACAGGGACTAAATTACAATTGGGCTATGTACTTCACCTAGAAGATTATTGAAGATGCAAAGAGGACCCATCAGATATCAAAGTATAGGTTCCTGTGGGGAGTAATCCTCCTCTTATTGGTTTTTGATGAAATAAGTGTGCCAGATTATAGCTAGGGAATTGTGAAGTGGGTATACCCTCCTACACACAAGTCCCCCACTGAATGCTTTAAGGCATTAAATGCCCTAGTCACATCATTCCCTCATACAAGACCAATATGAGGTATTAGTTTGATAGAATAAAGGTGACATTCAAGGATGAGTGGAACATCTCCAAGGACTTACCTCCTTTAACTATGGAGAAAGCACAATTTTACATGAAGCAATACTTCTCCTTTGCACATATCTAAATGAACCCATATAGGGAGATATTTGCATGGATATAGTTACCACATGCCTTCTTGGCATGGTACTTATAGACTCTATGAGTCAAATTTATTTTGTCCAACCTATCATCCTATAGGTTGAAAGAATAGTTTTAGAGATCACATTCTTCATAAAATGTTTGTGTATCTAGGAAAAGAGGCCAATACGGAGAAGAGGGAGATAGACCTGACTGACATGAAGGTAAAGTAAATGATAGTGGGGGAGAAAATTCACAACTTATTTTACATATTGCACCCCCAAAATAATCCATAGGATGGGGACCCCAAGGAGATATTTCCATCCGCACCACCCTTGAAGAAGAAAAAATAGCTAGATGTGGGTGCCAGCACAAGTGGGCACTAGGAACCATAAAAATGGTTGAAGATTATAGAGGCACCAAGACCTACCCATCCACCATCTAGACCTATGCCATCTCATCCATCTGTGCCACTCCCATATGCCCTTCACCTTACCCACCTTGACCATTTCCATCTCCTTCTCACTTCTCTATCTCCTCTGCACTCTTTGCCACCATACCCTTCATATCTCTAGCCTATTGCTCCTGTTTATTCTCAACCTTCTCCACCTCCACCTACACCATCTCTGCCTACACCTTCACCCCTAAAGTGACTCCACCACCATCTCCCCCAAGTACTTCTACTTCAATATCTACCTAGTAGCAAACCCCAAGATAAGTACCTTAGCTAGAAATGCTTGAGATATAAGTTCATAGCTTGGGTTTTGATTCCAAAAAAACTTCTTCCTTGATGCAGGAGGAGAAATACACCTCTGATGATTCAATGCTTGATGTTGAACCATTATATGGTGAGGAGGGGGATGGTGAATAACTGAGTGTGATGGCCATTGGTAGCCATGAAGAGGCCAGACTTGAGCATCACCATATTAAAGGGAAGGGACTGACCAAGACTATAGAAGAGCATGGCAATGAAGAAACTAGCAATGTGCATGAGCGATATCAATTCGAGATCCAAGATAAGATGCTCTATCTTTGGCTACATTTATTTCTTAATGAGGCAATTATAAAAATAAGAAAGCAAATGTCCTTTATTTTATATATTTATAATGAGGAGAGTGAGCTTGAACTCCCCCAAGGTAGCCTTTCTTTAGGTTCAGATGCTCAGGCATCACCAAAACCACTGTGGGTAGATCCACAATAGATCTCCCCTCTTCTATCAAGTGCCATATTTTTGAAATTGGGCATGAAAATCACATGCCAAAATATTTTATTAGATTATGATGTGCACGCTATTGAGAGGAAACATGCCATGATTATGGGCATGTATAATAAAGAAGTTGTAGATAAACAAACACTCATCGAGGAAGTGGCCACATTGAAAAAATAGATCCAAGAGGCCACAGAGGAAAAATTTAGGGTATTGAACCTCTATAAAACAATTTTGAAAGAATAACTAGCACTAGAAGACAACATGCCTCTTGATAGGATGCTATAGGAAAGTTGGAGGCCTTGGTAGAGCTAATGCTCAAACAACGCAAGGAGAAACCTGTACCAAGGGATGAGGGATTTAAGTTAGCTAAATAATTCACCATGGTCCTCAAAATTTACAAGCATGCTATAGAGAGGGTTGGGGAGGTTATCCCCATTTTGGATAGAATTTTTGTGTAACTAACATGCCCAAATAAAGTCTTAGAGGCTCATGTCTAAGTAGAAAAATCCCAAAGGTAACAACTCACTAATGATGCAATCTTAATAAAATACTATGCTAAGTGCACCAAAGCATTTAGGGATGTAAAGGTAATGGAGGACATAATCAATAAACATCATTAACACTTGAATGTGATTTTTTTATCCCTCTATGGGTAGGTTGATAAGGAGGTCTCCACATTTGAAGATGTCTAGAAGGATGCCATTGTGTCCCTAAACTAACAGGTCAAAAAGCTCAATGAGACGTCTATCAACCCTATTGAGATAAAGAAATTAAAGGGGGAAATAGAATAAATAATTACAAAAGTACTTGAGGCATTATCACATTGGGATAATCTAAACAAGGAGATCGAGCAGTCAGGGCTTGAATTTTGTATGGAGGATGTTAGCATGACTTAGTCCAAGACAAACTAAGAGCATAATGTGGGCTGATGTTGGCCCCAAAATTTAAACTAAGTGTTGTCTAATTTTGGCATAGAACTAGTATGGTGTGGAAGGACCATGGCATAGAAGGATTATGGTGTGTAGCTGATAGGTGCAGAAGCACCTTGGCATGGAACTTATGGGTACAAAAGGATAAACAACATGAAAATACTAACATGAGAGGACCTAGTCAAAGGAGAATAAGTCACAAAGAACTCGAATACATAGGACTTGGAACAAAAGGGGAAGACTAGGGGAATGTGTGGGAAGTAAGAAAAGTTAAGAGAATGGTTCATATGGGTCACCTTGACCCTATTAATAGGAATCTTTTCACTAGCCCACAAGAAGAAGAACACATGGCAACAAAGATATAGCATAAAGTGAGGATATAGGGGGAGTAGAGGCATGGGTATTTAGGAAAAATTAATTATTGAGCACCTTGAATCTCAGTCTGTTGAGAGTTCCTTGGCTAATTCATCATGCCATTAATGATTTTAAACACTTGGTCATGACAAAACAAGTATAAATATCCCTATTGTAAAGCATGGTGGGGGGGGCTTTTTTAGGTTGAATTGTGATGAAAATTTTCCTTTATGATGATTAAGATTAATACATGAGATAGCCAATTTTATCAAATTATTTTGATTTATGATGAATAATGGTGTGTGAGTTAAGTGATTGGACTTAAATATGAATTTTGCCCTATCTTTCTTTTCTTAGTAACTGATGCTAGTATAAATTGACAATATTCTGCATAGCGATATTAATCAACCCTAGACCCCAAAGAATCAAGGTAGTCTATCTTTGCATTTATATAATAAATTTTTAATTTTCATAAAGAGAATAATATGAACAAGTTTTTAACACTATGAAATAAAACCTACAGGGATTGGTCTTTCACTATGCACTTCAAGTGAGCATGTAAGACCTAAATTTTACGTGAAAGAGCTAGTATGCTAGCTAGTTGGTCTAGACTTCAGTATCGAATATGGAATTATAAAATAAACCCCAAAATAAATTCAAGAGGGGATGATGCTCTATCATCCATGACATGCTCTTCTTGCTCACTAATAGTGTAATTCAGATTGGAACTAGTTTCTACATATGGTTAAATGTGGAACTTGGCCAATATATGTATTATTATTGTCACTTTCTATCCATATCTCATTCTAAAATAGAAGGACCAAACAATAGCAACATACCCTCATATCTTGGCAATGAATTCTCTTGATAGGCAAATGGAAAATTGTGCAAGCATATCTATCACCACTATGTCTTGTAGAATTGGAAAACATGGGAAGTCATGCAAGAACACTTTCAAGCCTTTGATGAGACCTATTGACTTGGTTGGTATTCCATAAAGATACAACACTTATTTACTAGAAGGTTCATACTTTAAGCCCAACTTGTCTAAAACTAGTTTAGGCATGACTGAAGTGGTTTCCCCACTATCCAAAATACAATTATGGACCAACTTATCTCCCACAATGAAGGTAAGATATAAAGGTGGGGGATTTTCATACTTGGTAGAAGGTTTAAAAATATGAGTAGGTTCATTTTTTATGGATAAAACAATATGATTTTATGGTTGGGGACTTATATGGAGTTGGGATAGCTACCCTTGGAGTAACTCCCTTTGACCAAGTAAATAGAGTACTTCCCGAAGGGATATGCTTATCTTTGTGTTCTTCAAGGAGTCAATAATTTTCAAAGGGGAGACACTAAACTTTTATTGAATCCTTAGAGTCAATGAAGTAACTTGAGCTTGATTCAATGAAGGCTTGACCACCTTTCCTAAGTTCTAATTTTGAAGAGGTACGAGACTTGTAGAGGCTACCACTTTTGCATTCATCCCTTGTTGCCTTGAAGGGAGATTGTTTGGAGTTATGTCCACATATCGAGCATATAAAAAAGCTATCCTCTTTGAAATTATGTTGGATGTAATTGAGGTAATTTGATTTAGTATAAATATATCCTCCAATTGGAAATTTATAGATCTCACTCATGAATTACCACATTCTCCACTTGGCCCTGCTTGTATCGAGCCATCATCTTCTAATGTCAAGTAAGGAGTAGTCCCTCCTTCATCCATCAAGGCTTGACATTCCCCTAAATTAGCATTTATTTATTGACCTTGAGAATTCCGCCAAAAATTTGACCATTCTTCTCCTTGAACTAGGTTGCTATGAATTGGATATATGGATCTTGAAGTGGGAGTAGAATTTGGATTGTAAGCATTATGTAACCCATGGAAATTAGGTTGATCTTGTTCTCTCACTTAACCAAAATTCCAAGGAGTAAATCTGGTTTCTTATGGAGGGTATTAGTATGGGTTTTGGTGAGCTCTAATATGTTGATTTGATTTCCTAATTTTAAGCTTTTAAGGCCTTATATTTTGCTTGCCAATCAATGGCATCATCTAATTTTAATGGAATAGATTTAGACTTAATATTTGGATTTGGAAAAAGAGAAAATGTTTGGAGGGGTAGTACAAATTTTAGGAAATATAGGCATTGAGACCTTTGGAGGGAGTTTATTGGCTTGGATCAAACTATTCTCAGCACTAATATCCACATCCTAGGCTTCAGGCAAGGTGTACCCTCCCATGGATTGCAACACGATAGCTATATCAATCCTATTAGCTTTGAGGTAAGTTGGGAAAACAAAACTTGTAGGGGGTCTCATAGGAGGTGGAAGCCTATTCCATGTCCTTTAGAACCTTTTCATTGAAATCATGCATGGATTCCTTAGGCCTTCTTTAGATAAAATTCAACTGATGTACTAGTGATATATGATCACTCTTATCCTCAAAACTTTGAGTCAACAACTCCTGAAATTCATCCCACTTAGTAATGCATCCTCCTAGAAAGGTTATATACTTATCAAGGTCTTTTCCCCTAAGAGACATGGAAATCAATCTAATTGTTATGTTAATTTATGTGATATTTTGGAAATTATAGAAGTTAGATATGTCTCTAATATGCTCATTTGGGGTGATAAGACCTTCCCAATTGAAATAAGGGACACTCTTGGTGGCATTAGGAGGGATATAACCATAGGCATCAAGGTTTATGGGATTTTTAGTATTGAAATCTAGGAAATCATATTACCTAGCCATGTTAGCTTCAAACTCTTCTTCACTTTCTTGCTCTTCTTGAATTTCAAATTCTTCTTATGCTTCAAGTGTCAAGATAGGCTCAAGGTACTAAAATTCATGACGAAGTTCAAGATGAGGGAATTTATTTGTAGAATGATTACCTCTACTAACACTTGAACTAGTAAAGACCATGAAGCATAATAAAATTAAATAAGAAATTGGTTTGCATAGTAGATGTCAGACCTTCAGTGGAGTCACCGAATTCTGAGTAGGAAACCACTTGTGCAACTATGCTATTGTTAAAAACAAAATTCAACTTAGTAATAATTGATTAGAAAAAATATCCCATCTAGGCATCTCAAAATTGTTGTCATTCAATATTTCACCATTGGAGAGGTAGTTCAATCCTACTCAAATTGAGTGAAATAATGGGATTAAACATAGACTTTTGGGTTATCTATAGTGGGGTAAACCTATAGATTGAAGGGATATCTCCCTTGATATGTTTATTTAAGATCATCACCTATTATACTACCTTGTTGAAGTATAAAGGGAAAGAGAAACATGAAATAAACCTAACTTAATCAGGTGATGCACCAAAGCTACAAGACTACCATGATTATTGCACTATGAAAGGTGATTGATAATACTGATTTCACCATCCAAGGTTTCTCTAACATAAGTATTTCAACATGAAGGTAAGATGTAATGCACTTCCCAAGGTGGATGAATAAGAGGTCTGATTATAGACACTATTAATTTTTATTAAAATTAGAGACATACAAAACACTAACTATTCTTAATGTGACCTGTTAGAGAGCAGAGTACTTGCACAAAACATGAAAGAGTAAGATAAACACAAGGATACATGATTATAACTTATCATTCAACTATAAACTACTTCACACATTTAGACAATAATTTAAAAAATATAAACTAGATATAAATATTTTATTCAAAGGCAAAAACAATACTCAAACTATCAGGGTTTTGCTTTACCAGATATGGATAGATTACAATGGAAAAACTAGGCATACTTGTACCACCAATGAAAGAGAGAGAAATCCCATGGAAAAAATGGAATATTGGGGGGTTAAAAGAATGGATAATGATGATTATATTTATAAGAGTTAGGAACAACAATATGAATAATTGAACATGTTTTTCTTGGTTTCCAAGTCTTTTGTAAACTATCTTCAAGTTAAAAGGAGTCAGTCCTTGAGGAGTTCATAAGTCTTCTTGAAAACTGGTCTGTCTCTTGCAAGAAAGTTTTTCATATTGCTTTAAATTTCATGAATATCTATTTATAAGGATGGAATGACACATCACTAAGGTGTACGTATCATTATCTACTCTTGAAATATGTCGTGTTGAAAGGGGGAGTTAACTTATCTCATGATGTACGGTTTGTGATCTTGGTCAATAAAGAGATCATTTGCTTATTATTGTATAGATTTTAATTGATCACTCTGAGCCTAGCATATCCCATCACCACCTCCTCATGGATCCTAAATCCTAAATTAACATCTTACAATGCTTCCCATGCCTCTCAAAGATTCACTTCAATGTTATTTGTCTAGCGCTAGTTGGTAGTTAGGAATATTTTCACATGTTAGTTTATTTGAATGACCATGAAAACTAAATAAAAACTTGGAAAAAGTATTAATATCATGTTATCAGACCCAATAATAACTTCACCATATGAACAAGGTATTCAATACATCATAACCATACTATTCTTGCCAATCTATATGACTAGGCCTCTCATTCCTAGTGCAACTTATATTGTCTTTTTTATGTAGACCTATAGGAATAGCTTCATGAGTAGAGGAAATTATTTTGTCACTTAAGAGTTTATAAAACATCTTGTGGTACCTAAGAGGTTATTCATCCATGTATGTACCCTTCAAATTTATCAAAAGTAGCAAAAGAGAAGGCATTTAGTGTGTTTGTATAGGTGACATTAGCATCAAATTTCATGGTGAGGAGAAACAAAGAGATGTTAATAGTGTTAAAATGTTTTTAGAGAAAAAACAATACATTTGGATCCATTATTAGACAAATATCTCACATCACATTCATCCAAGGGTTTCAATAGGGTTTTAAGACATGTTTGAGGTCTTAAAAATCGTTCATAAAGCATTGGCCATCAATTAGATTAATTCCACTTGGAAAATGTTCTAGAATGAAACCCCCACCTATCCCAAATGTTTTATATTCCCATGCATAGTGTGATTTATGGTGTGAATGTATGAAGTTATTCTTCGGGTAACATATCTAGTGTTCTTGAACTTGAGAGAGGTCCAATTTGGGTTTTAGGTCTCAAAAATCAAATCTACTACTAGGAAAGGTTCATAAATATCCAAATAAATATTATTCATGGTTTTATATTATTTGGAAATGGTTATCTCTTTACTATGTGCATTTGGTGCAATTGTTAGGAAACTTGAGGTTTTAGGCTTGTCACCTTCTTGCTAGCCCTCAAGGGCATTTGGATTGAAAACATGGATTTTATGAAATACAGATGTGTATTGAGGCATTTTATATGTTTATATGTTAACTCAAATGTCCTCCATGGGGTTTGACATGCCTATATTATGTTTTGGGTTCAAATAGACCCCATGGTCTCAAGATTGCCCCTTGCCAAAGGAGTGGGCAAGGTCTGAGATAAAATAATGAGTATTATTGCTACTAGTATGGATTTTATTTGGCCATTGATATGTTATTTTTCTCATTACCATATTTCATACCAATTTGCAAAGTATAATTATGCCTATAAAGGCCTCAAAACATCAATTTCTCTCATGATTGGGTAATCTTGGCTAGTGGTCTGTAACATAGGTGATTGTATCTTATGATGGGGTCCTTGAACCTATATGAAAGTCTCATATTAGCACCTTGAGAACCATATATAATCAATATGGATTTTGAATATTCATACCAACTATGTATTCAAACTTCAGAACCTCAATCTCTTTGCATGTTTGAGATCCTTCTTGAAACATTCAAACTAGGATTATAATTCCTAGTGTCTTTCTAAGTCATGGCACTTATTTCTTGACATCAAAACTAATTTTATTAGTTAATGATCCTATAGTAAATTCCTTCTCATTTTTTCACTTGAATATTTACATTGTTTAGTAGTGAGTTTAGCCCATCTTCTATGTGTTTCATTCACAAGATTCTCAAAAAGGCTAATTATAGGTGTATTCTCCTCATGACCACTGAGTCATTAGGAAACCCATCATCATGATACTTTCATGAAACTTTATAGGGCTTATGTGGGAGGTGTGTTCATGTTCTAGGACCGTAGAGATTTAAAAAATGTTCACTGGTCACATTGAAGGATCCAACCAATGAGACAAAACTATAACATGAAGAAACATGGAGGTCTCTTGCATTTTCATAAATTAGATCAGTTAGAATGATGACACTATAATAACTCTCAAACCCTATGAAATATTTTAAAACATTTTTTCTACAAAAGGAGTTTTTATTTTTAACAATATTGCCTAAAAATCAAGGTGGTAGGGTTAAGATTCTTCTCCAAGTAGTTAGCCTTCTTAGAATTTGTTCATAAATAATAGGATCTTGACTCAAATACCAATGCCATTAATATAAATCCTACTAGGGTCCTCATAATTGGTAAATATCTCAAGATCCATCTTTGTATATTTTATATAGAATAAAAATTCACACATGACCCTTGCAAAGCTGCCAAAGGACTTGATGAACTGAAAATTGATTAATTTACCATTTTTGAACCCATGGAACCTCACTGAACATTGAAAAGGCATGATTAATGTGGATATTTTCTTTTCATATGCTCACTCTTGAAGGTGATAGCACAACTGATAAAAAATACCCCTTTTAGCTCGATTTCTCCTTCTTTGAGCATTAAACTTGTAGGGTCTAACTAAATGATGACTTGATCTAAGATTAAGAACATTATAAAACACTATTTCATGATTTAAAATTATAAATTGCATGTACCATACTTATATTTATCTTTAAAATGACATTTAAACCTTTAAGAAGCAGTTTCAAGTGTAGAGAAAGCTAGTTAAACTAGATGACCACATTGAGTTAACATTTCATTTGACCAAAACCCTACAAGACTTATATGGACTCTAATTCACCCCCTATGATATGTTGTGAAAGGAATAAACTTTGTAAATACCCCCATTGGCCACAATAGAAACCTTAACATCTCCAAAAACCTTAATTTATACTAAGAAACCTTAATTTCTCTGAGGTGACTAGAAATAGGTTTAAAATCATGATTTAGTAATGTAAGGTAATAAATAAGCTATGCAAACCTATATAAACTTCTAGGAAAAGAAGAACATGAAAAAACTTTGACTAATAGAGGCCAAAATGTTGTCACGTTTTGATAACAGTAACTTTGAGTCCTATAGGTAATCCAAAAATTATGTAAGATCCTTGATTATAAAATCAGCCACAATCAATTAATTAAATTTCTCACATTTTATTTCTAGTGACCATATCACAATCTTCTTGTTATTTATAACTAGAATACATTTGTAATTTCCAAAAGTGTCTTCAACTAGAGGTAAGATTCCATTTGAAGGCTGACATTTCTAAGCATTGATCTCACACCATCTATTTTGCATATAAAAGCATTTGGTTTTTTTGGCCAAGAGTAACTAGGTCTAAGGCTTATACATCAAATCCATTATAATTATTAAAATCAAGCCTAATGTTTGACGAGCTAAGGTAATCACATGTCTTAAATTTAGAAGATGTACTGTTAAATGTTTTAAAGCTAAAGAACCATGTCCATATGCTTCCTTTTATTGAATTAGGACTATTTTATTTTATTAACTTCACAAGTTAGTCTATTTTAATAACCTCATTACTAAAGCCTTAAAGAGAGTAATCCATTATTCTGTGTGTTCATTTATTATTTAGTCCCACTTATTCTTAATGTTTATATTTAACATATTTTCTTACATGAAATGAGTAATAACAACAATCACCGTGAATTCAAATACTATTAATGAATGACACGCCAATTTAGTTTTTTCATAAAATTTAAATTTTTATATCCAATTCAATGAAATACGCACATGATGATTAGTCGAAGATATAAATTTCCATTATTCAATTTGTAAACTAGTTTAATATATATCTCCAGGTAAGACATAATTGAAAAGTATAAAACTTGTAATTGATTATAAATCCTACTAGTTACTTGACTAGTTTTGTAACTAAGCAAAAGGATACCAGACAATGAGATGTGTTTGGTACCATGAACTACTCTGACCAAACTCATTGCAATTACATGGAGTCCATTAGGTAATACTATGGAATTGTCTAAATGCTCTATTTCCATGTAAATACATACACTACTACACCCAATAAGTGAAAAACCTATTTTTTCCTCCCCTAAATTGATACCACATTTTTTTCTCATTCCCTTATGCTTCTGATCTAACTTAATCACTAAACTTAAAATGAGTAAGGGTTACATAATGGAGCAAGTAGCAAAAACCAGTCCACTTAATGTAGAGAATCACAATAGAAATATAAAATAACAATAATAATATGGATATCAAATGGAATAATAGAGATCGTACATAAAAGGTATAAATCCACCATAAAATATTCAAAGGATGGAATAATGCCATAGTAAAATGAGGTCCTCGACTGTAGATTCCTAAAATTTGAATGTTGTTAGTGGCATGCAATTACATGCATAATAATAAATAAGATTGATAAGATGTTTAAGAAATTTAAACCCACGAGATTAAATAACCTCCTACAAATCAACCCTCAATTTTAACCACCTCTTCCAAAAACCCTAGTGGAGTCCTCTATGTAAATAACTATAGTATAAGTCGACAAACATAAAATAACTACAAGACAAAAATTATATTCTTGTCCTTCTTATAACCCACCCATATAAATCATAGAGGATGGGAAAATATAAGAATTGAGGAGGAGAATAATGTGAAAACTATCAAAAATTCCAAACATTATCATGAAATGCAAGTAACTATAAAGGAAAAATTTGTCATGATAAACAAGATTCATATATCATTGAATTAAAATAGATCCTTCAATAAAATAGGAAAAGGGATGAAATAAAAACATCCAAATAAAATGAAATTATAATAATAAAATAACATCCTTAGATGATCAAGTAAAGCCACAACCTTCAATAGATGGAAAAAATGTTTTAACAACAAAAAAGAAGAGTTTTAACTTAATAGGGTTGCCAAATCTCCATGTCTCTCACATAGTATATTTCTAATTCACTGGGATAATGTTTCATTTTTATTAATGAATAGAGAGAGAGAGAGAGAGAGAGAGAGAGAGAGAGAGAGAGAGAGAGAGAGAGAGAGAGAGAGAGAGAGAGAGAGAGAGAGAGAGAGAGAGAGAGAGAGAGAGAGAGAGAGAGAGAGAGAGAGAGAGAGAGAGAGAGAGAGAGAGAGACGAGAGAGAGAGAGAGAGAGAGAGAGAGAGAGATAAGAGTATATTTACAATGCTAATCATACAAAAAACTAGGTGTAAAAGCCACACCCCACAAACAAAGTCACACCAAGGGAAACAAAAAACTTGGGAAAAGTCCAACAGATGTTCAATAAATGACCACTTAAAAAACATCACATCAATAGTTTAGAATAGCTAAGCATAAAGAACAAAAGATCAAAAAGTAATAAAGACAACAATTAAGCAACCATAGTAAACATGGAAGCTAGGGGAGGTAGTAGAGATGGTGGGTCCTGAGGCTTATCACCCCATCCTCCTAAAATAGGAAGATCATAATCCATAGGTAAGGGCTCCCAACCATTAGTTTGTTGAAGATTCTAATACACCATCTTTGTTATTTTTAAGAGAGATTGATAGAACAAGTTATGGAAATTTATCTTGGGAGGGAGGACCCCAACCCCTGTTCTCACCATTATGATTTAGGGGAGGAAGGCCCTAGCCCCTACCATCACCTCCATTTATAGAAGAGCCACTCTGACTACCATGTCATAGATAAGACCATTGAGGTGTTGACTGACAAGGATAATGACTCCTGTGTCTAGTTTTATAATTATTATAGAATGTACCATATCCTCACACTTAAGGAGGCAAAGCAAAACGTGATGGCACAAGAGGTTCTAGACTGACTATGCATTGGGCATTTCCCTAGTGGTCATGAAAATGTTAGAGATGATTATGTTCTAGGAAAAACTTTATCAGTCTAATATTTGAATATAAAGGAGCAACATTAGATAGATTAATAATTTTGTTAGTAAATAGAAAATATGTTCCAGCTCTTCATGATTAAAACAAGCATAATTTCTATATTTCCATATTTGAAATAAAATATGAGCATAAATGATTTACAAAATCTATTTTATTTTATAAATAGAGATGAGTCCCCCAAGAGAGACATTTTCCATGTAAATAACTCACATCAAAAAGGCTAAAAAAAGGGGAATGAATCTAGTGCCATGCATATTATGAATGAGAGCAAAACCAAAAAAGGTTCTTAAATGTCTTAGATTGTCAATAATTTAGGCAAATGGGATTTCAAACCCCTACATGTTTGAGATAGTCACCCACATGCAAGGCCTGATATAGAAGACACCAAAGAAAATGAGCATTTTTTGGCTCAATGATAGTAGACCACATAGTGCTAAAACACTTAGCCAAACCCCATGATTGGAACATATATTCTATCCAAGGTTAAGAATTTCATTTGGAATGTGTTGAGGGGATAATAAATTATAACCCAGCCAAGGATAGTATCAAGTGAAAGGAGTGGTCATTAGCTGAATGCCAATCCTTATACTAAGGAACAAGGGAATTGCCCCCTATATTTTAAATGTACTCATTAGGTATGGAGCCTTAAATTTATGCTATAGCCTCTGTATCTAGATTATTAAATGATTTTTTTTCTAAAATTTCAAGCAAGTGAGCTAGGATTGATTCACCTTGTAGAAAGGTCACCTATAGTTTTCACACCTTTCTTGAAGAGTCATAACCCTTTAACCCAAGGGACTAAGGTAGAGGTAATTTTATGCAAATTTAAGCAAGGTGACCACAAAAAAAAAATGAGAGTTAATAGAGAGGCCCTTCTTGAAACCCTCACTTATCTAAGTAATATGGGGTTTAAGCTTCTCCCATGCCTTCTATAGACTTTGCACAATAAAATTACCCTTAATTTGAACTTGCACTAGGGTGATAAGAAGGGAATGAATTCCCAATCCCTACCAAGACTTTATACCATAGGGGAACCCCTGAGAAATTTAGTAGTGAAAAATAATGTTCTAGTCTTGATTACCAACAAGACCCCTAATGATCCATTTAACATCGGGAGAAAGGCCTTGAATTTTAATATCCAAAGACCCAATCCAATACTTCCTTAGGTTGAAAAACATATGTTCCAAGAAACTCCGTGAAAGCCCTTGTGATATTTACAATTATCCCATAGAAAATCTCTTAAGAGTTTTTCTAGTTTACTATAAGAAGCATTAGAAATGGGCCCAACAAGAAGAGTAACAAACATGCATAGCTGCCAAAACCTTGTAGTAAATATAAAATTTGCCAGCTAAAGACAAAGTCTTTGTGATCTATAAATAAATTCTTTTCTAGACCCTTTACACCACATAAGACCATAAATTAAAAGGAGAATCCTGAAAAGCAAAAGGGATGCCAAGGAATTTAAACTAAAACCCTAGAAGAAGTCACTATCACCAATATCCCTCTAGGTAAAGAGGTTTAGGAGCCAAAGATTGGGGGGAAATTTGAGTCTTCTCCCTTGAATAGATGAGCCTAAAACAAATTTTTTTTGAAGGCATTCCATAGCATTCTTAACTGACTCTTCTTCCTCTTGACGAGTGATTTAGTAATCATCCACAAAATGGCTATTCAACAACTATTGAATAGACTGAGGGAGGGAAATGCCTTTTGCCAAACCTTGAGAAGTGTAATTAGATAATAGGTAGAAAAATCCATTTGGTACTAGCATATACAATGAAGGAGATAAAGGAAATCCTTGTCAAATAGAATGATGAAGTTTAAACTGAGAAGATTGAGTATCATTGATGGTAATACATGCCCTAGTATCCTGGAAAATAATATTAATAGTGTAAATAAATTTGGGACCAAATCCAAGGGATTATTACATGTTTACAATAAAGGGCCACTCAATATGGTCATAAGCCTTTTCAAAATTCATTTTAATAAACATGGCTTTCTTATTGGAAAATTGATCCCATTCCATACCTTCCTAGACAACAAGGACACTATCTAGAATGAATTTGTGTTAAATAAAGGTAATTTGCAAATTTATTGAAATTAAAGGAAGAATATGCTTTAAATTTAGGGATAAATCCTTAGAAATATTATTATAAGAGACATTGAGAAGAGTAATAGGTCTTCAAATAGTAATAATTTCAAGGTCACTAGTTTTGGGAATAAATTAATATTACCCTAGTTTATAAAAGGTCCCAAAGAATTAGTTAAAATAGCTTAAGAATACACCTTATGAAGATCATGACCTATAGTATCCCAAATAAGATAATAAAATTCACATGGGAAACCATCAATCCCTAGGAATTTGTCAACTTCCATCTACTTAACTGCCTCATGGAGATTACTAAGAGATAGGGGCCTATCAGAGTCAATCCTTTTGGAAATAGAAACTTTGTAAGGAACAACCTAAAGAAATTGATTGAGAGTTACTTCTCATTCTAGATAGGTGGCTTGGGATGGAAATACTCCTTGATAATGATATATAAAATCTTGAAAATGTCAGAAAGATTGATAAGCCTAGCATTTTCTTCCTTGATAACTTTAATTCTATCATCAACTCTTCTAGAATGGAGAAGGGGAAATAAATACCTAGATACTTTGTCTCATAGTTTCAACTAATGCATACAATCTCTTAGTTGAGATCCTCTAGCTTTATGGGTCTCCTCCACTTGAAGTTTGTGATGCCAATGGATTACTTGAGTTTAAATTTGAACATTAAAAAGAGATAGTTTTAGCTCTTATGAAACCCAAAGGTATTCATGGTTTATAGCATTATGTAGATGATGATAATAAGTGGTAGCTTGTTTAAAACAAATATGAAGAAAGGTGGTAGTGTAAGCTAGAACATCTGACCACCACTAAATTATGCCAATGTCCCCCTCTGGCTAGGGAACCAGGTTCCAGATTTTGATTATATGCCCCACTATTTTTTCATGTTTAATATGTTTAATATTGAGATAAAATTGTGTATAGATAGGATTCACTTGAGGTGTGGACCACTTGATATTGAATCAAATAGGGTGGTGATCTAATAAAAAGTGTCTAGGATGACTGACACTATCTGGTCATGCACTGGTGAAAATAAAAGGTATTGTTTAACTAGAAAAGCTCAATTTAGCTGCTATTTTTTCTCTATCAAAAATTAGACCAAGTAAACTAGGGGATATTAGAGTTTTTCCTTCGATGATGATTGGGATAAAATACCCTAAGTTTGTTACACATATAGAACCAATAATCTCATTCATTAGCACACCAATGCATGGGAAGGTGCCTTTCCTTATTCTCTATAGATTTAACTATGTTGAAATTGCCATAGAAGACCCAATGTGCATTAGGAAGTGAGTCATCCAACCATCTCCAAAGTTAGGTTTGTTCTAGAGCATCATTAGAGGTGTACAAGTTAGTAAGCTCAATCTTGTGATTTTAAAAATAAAAAGGGTCCAAATAACCTAATGGGTCGGGTCCAAACCCCATGAAATAATGTTTTAATAAAAATTTGGAGCCAATAAAGTAATGACCCCACCATGACCAACTTTATGCCCAATAGCCTAAAAAATAGCCCCAGACCAAATTATTCATCTTGTATTCTGCAAGAGAAAGCCATAAATATTTACTTCTTGCAAATATATGATTTTCATACTGCTAAAAAACTAACTATTCCTAACCACATATTATGTGGAGGATCAATAAGGCCATGAATATTCTAAGGTTAAACTATCATTGGGAATTGTCGAGGAGCATATCATTCTCCTTTGTGATATATTTAAGTGTAGAAATTTAATTATACATCAGATTTTTGGCATGTAATATCCCATTTTAAATGGTTGACTCTTATGATCTAGATATTCCTCCTTAAGAGAAGGAGAGGGACTTTTAGAATGCCAAAAAACTGACTTGCGATCCAAGGTGACCAAACTTTGTTCTTCCTATGAGATGTTCACAATAGGAGAGGGTTGTGATGGTGGAGATGAAGGTGACACCTTAACCAAAGTAACCACTACTTGTGTTTTATGCACACCCAAATGTGAAGCTTTATTAGGAAAAATAGATTTTCCAACAGAGGCAAAGGTATGATTTTTCATAACAGGTCTGTATGAAGAAGCCTATGGCTTGCCACCACCTTTTGATGACTTATTCTTATGTTAGTGACTAGGGTTGAACCATAATTATTGCCATTATGATGTTTGGCTTCAGGGCTACCCTTTTCTTGAGAAACATGAGGTTCATGCACCATCAAAGAACATTCCTAGATCATGTGATCCAAGGACTAACACTAAAAGTAAGTATTCATGTGATTGATATATAAAACCCACTGATAAAATCTATTAGTCCCGATTTGAATGTCAATGGAGTCTTTAAAATCTCAAGATAAATCTACTTATACACAAACCCTCTTTTGGGGATGAGACATAAAGGACTTGGTCTATTTGTGGCATATGAAGCTCCAATGGGTTTATGACTTGATCAACAAAACCCCATAATGGGAGAGGTAAGCCAAAAATCTCAACCCAAACAATGATTTTTAGCTTTGTTTAATTTAAAAAATTGAAATTCTTAAGTCCAATGAGAGAAAAAAAACTGAAGTGTTACAAAAAAACTAAGGACCATGATTGACAATGGCTTTATAATGTTCAGGGTTTGATAAATGAAACAAAACAAAGCCTTTGGTAAGATTTTGGACTCTTTCTAGTTTCACTCCATGGCCTTGCGAGTGATTGTGAACCCATTGTTTCAAAAGAATATTAGGGGGGATTGGACCCACAAAACAAGCAATCAAGGTAAATATTTTAAAAAAATGATAGGATTTGTCAAATTTATGGATATATGAAACAACATTAGGGAATGAAGAGTTAGAATTAGTAGCATTACCTTGTGAAATACTTTTAGAATGCATTTTAATTAGTTGAATTAGATCCATGGTTACTTTCACTTGCTCTAGCTTTCCCTGCATCCACAGATGTAGTGAGAGAGGTAGTGGACATTCAAATAGGGTACCACCTACCGCCCAAATGGTGAATTATTGATCAAAATTAGAAATAAATGCAAAATAAAATAAAATCCTACCTAAATCCACAAATATTATTAATATGATAGAGATAACTAGAAAAAAATAGAATGACACCATCATTCCACTTTTTAAAACCTTCTAATAATTTCCACCTAAAAAAATCCATTTTGGATGATTTCACCATTTAAAACAAATGAAAAACTAGATGCATAGTCCTCTATATTCATGAACCCTTTCTTCCATGAGCTACCTTCTATTTATAATTTCCTCCTCTTGTTCCTTCTCTTAGCAAGTCATGGTAGACATTAATTAAAGGAACCACTTTTTTTTAATTTTTATACATTTATAAATAGTAATCCGCATGTTTTTAAAATTAAACATCTATTGTGGATGCTTCTTTATCTGTTCCATATTTAGTTTTATAAAATTGTCTATTCAATTTTCTTGTGTGTTGAAGTCTCTTGACTTATGATGCTTGAAGTCTATTCAATTATCTTGTGTGTTGAAGTATCTTGACTTATGATGCTTGAAGAGTTTAATTTCATATTAAATACCTTCTAACCACTATGATCTTCATCAATTCAGATTTCAACATCTATCTTCATTTGTCATTACTATGTTTATTCCCAACTTTTGTTATCCATCGTGGCTTACCATTTAGTACATATATTTATCAAATTTCCACTAAAATTTCCACCACATGGAATATGGTTCACTCGATGAGAATACAAAATTATCATTTAAATGTAGATCATGTGTGGTGTGTGCGTGCGTGTGTGTGTGTGTGTGTGTGTGTGTGTGTGTGTGTGTGTGTGTGTGTGTGTGTGTGTGTGTGTGTGTGTGTGTGTGTGTGTGTATTAATATAGAGTCCATATTAATATAGAGTCCATTTCTCATTGTAAGTTTCTTTTGTTGGAACTACTGCTTTCGCTATGTTAATTAGATAACTATTAGATTAACTAAATACAAAACCTTACCAACCAACTATATAAAAATTTTGATCATCAAATATATAAATAATATTAAAATATATATAAAACCTCAAATTTCTTGTACATAAATTAAACTCATAATGATAATTTTTTAGTATAAATATATATAACTAAAAATATGGTAATCAAATTCTCATTAACAACCATAATAAAGAAACTCTTTTTCCATAATATCCTAAAATAATTTAAGGTTGATGAAATAGATCATGATCCCAAACACATAATATTTTAGTCAACGGAATCAACCCTAATTATAGCTTAACCTTGGGCTTAAGAAGAGGTGAAAACAGGCAACGTGTTACATACATCCCCTTTCAACAAACTTAATTCACTATTTTTTGTCATCACAAAAAACATAAATTAAGTACATCCATCCTACAATTTAATATTAACCAGTCAAATTATTACACCAATCATATGTATGGCGATAGTAATGGAAACAATGTGCATGCTAGAAATTTCACACTTTCTTAGATTCCACAAAAATTTAGAAATGTTTCCAAAACAAAACGTAAAGAGGTCATTAGTATTTTTTTTCGCAATAATGAAAAGGATCATTGATAAAAAAATATGAAACAATCAATAATGTTTTGAGTGAAAATTACCATATGTGTGAAAGCATTCATCAAACATATCAGAAATTTATTTAATCATCATAAAGTAATTGTCCATTATTGATATCATAGAAATTTTATTAATCAAACATTTAAATCAAAAAAATATATTATTTAATTAATATAATTTTATTTTTTATATATTTGAGTGGTTGGGTACACTAATCACATTTATTTAACTATATATTAACATGTATGATTTTATATACAATTTATTTCTTAATCACATAGAGTAATAATATAAGGAATATCCACCCTGCATGATAAATTGAAAGCCATTGGATGATTATTATAAAAATACATTTAAAAATAAAATATTTGAATAATATAAGTTAAAATATTCTTCATGGGAAAAAATATGTTTATTAATAACACAGTAATGAAAACATATTTATATAGGAATATTAGATAAATCTTAGCAATCAAAGCCAAATTTTTATGGAAAATGAAATCACACAACCATTTCATTTTATATGATTAATAATATATTTGTGTTCATAATAAGGTGTCACATTATAAGTATGTCAATGTTGAATAATCATACTCATGTTCACTAGCACTATTTAATTTAACTTTTATATGTTGTTATAAAATGAATTTTATTTTAAACACATTTCATTTTTTTAGAGTTGATCTAACAATCATCCAAAAATTATTTTAGAGAATAAATTTCACATAGAAATCAAATTCAAAATCCGAACCAAACATTCTATAGAGTATCCACATTAAAAGTTTGATCCCTACGAAAACTTATTCACATATAAAATGATAACTTTCTAACAACTATACCATATATGAATGGATAAGAAATATAAGGCTTGCATTTCTATTTTAAGATTCAATAGCTCACACAATTTTATTAAAGAATAATTTTACCTTAGAAAAGGTTATCCTTCTTGTCATACCAGAATGATGTAAATCCACTACCAAATGATGGAGAGTCTTTCTCAACCATAATTTTCACCAAATTATGGCATTTTATATAATTTTATACATAATTAACTTTACAAAAATAACTCATAATAAAATAAAGTGATAAGATCATCATGTACATTTACATTTAAAAAATAAAAAAAAAAAAAAATTCGTGACAATCATTTTAAATTCTCTAAACCACCAAAATTTAGATTTTACCAATCCAATATTAAATAAATTTAACATGTAACACACATTTTTAAAAAAAAAAAAAACACTCACATTTTTATTCAAAGTTAAATTGTTCCATGATAAAAAGATGTACAATGACCATTCAAAACTTCAAGTGAAGCCTTAAATTTTGTTTGATGCAACTTTAAAAAACTTCATCTTCCCCCCTCCAAAAAAAAATTGTGATTATAACAATTATTCACCAAAAAAATTACGAAACAATTAATTATGCAATTTCATTTTCTAACATGATGAGTATTTTACAAGAACATCACTCAAAATTTAATTCCACATACATGTAGAATATAAGGATAATGAAAATATCTGCACTTCCACCGTTTTTTTCGAATATTAAGTGACATCGATCCACCCTTGCCACTGTGCATTGAGCCAGGTAAATATTGCACTAATTATATGCTATCAGCAATACATAATGCAATAAAGGAGGAATTTAATACATTCACTCAAAATAATACTAATTTCATAGTGAAACCACAAGCACTAGTCATTCATTGTCTTAGCAAAGGCTTCCAGGATTCTGTTATGCATTTAGCTTCTCAAGAGATTTTGTTTTCAATCTTTGTTTTTGTTATCGGTTGACTAAAATAGGTGTATGTTTTATCAACTTTATAACATTCCCATCTTCCAATACATATGGATCAGGGAAGCTTTAGATCTGAAAATTATTAAGTGTTGTGATCGATTTCTGCATGGTCATTACATAGTTGTCTAACCACAATTTAGATCCTACTATCGAACCCCCGTAATAGTCACAATGCAGTTACATTAAACCCGATATTCTCAAAATTTATTTCTCCCTTCCTACCCTTATCTCTATATAGAAACAAGGATATAAACTTAGTTGTTCTAGCATTGTGTAATAGGAGAAACGCAGTCGAAATAATCATTCAATAAGTATAAAATATATTATCATCCTCTACAAAACATGGTCAAGTCTCCCCAATAAGTGGAGTTAAGCAATTGAGTGTTCATTATCCCCCTGTTCATCAATAACTATTTGGAGTTTGTCCATAGATAATGCCCATGAATCATTCTAAGGTTCATTTTAATGATAGCATGGGATGTTATCCATAAATAGTTTCCACCGATTTCCTTCAAACTTAGCTCATTCACCAGATTGAATTCAATGCTTGCTCAGCACCGATTCAATGGCATTCACCTAATTGTATAACAGTGCACGTTAAAATATAGGTGCAATTAATTATATATATTTCAAATCTTGACGTGCAGTAAATAGATTTTTACGTCTTGATTTGGTTAAAAAAAATAATGTCCATGCTTTCACCGAGATTGTTGTCAATTATTTTTACACTATTTTTCATATTATAAGGTTGTTTTCTACCCAGTGATAATCTTTTATGGTATTAAAATTCCTTCCACTACATCCTTCAGCGTTGAGAAAATTTAATGTGATTTTTTTAAAAGAAAACTAAAGTTACATAATAGTTAAATATGTTGGGTACATTGCTTTTAAATATGCATTTCTTTTTGTTAGAGAGATATTTAAGATGTGAATTTTATTTTAATTAGGTTATTCTTAATATTTTATATTATTTAAATAAAATTTATTAAAATTTTTAATTTAATTATGTTTTAAAATATAATTTTTAGTCTATATATAAAGTAGAGGAAAAATTTGTCTAAGTATAATTGAAAAATATAGTTTTCTTAAAAATTAGATTATTATAAAACTAATGAAATATTAAATATAATTGAAAAATATAATTTTCTTAAAAGTTAAGTTACTATAAAGCTAATGAATTATCAATCTTAGTTTTTCTCATGTCAATTTTTTGTAATAACAAAATTAAATCTAATGTTCAACTATTATTTCAAAAAGAGCCATCCATACTAGTTTGGGAGCTTTTCCTTATGATCAAAATTTCAAATTCATTATGAGTCCCAAAAATCTGTAAAAAACATAGTTATGGATTATCATTTTAATCTTAATAAAATCTTCCCAAAATTATTATATGTTAATTCTAAAAAAATCTCATGGTTACATTTCATGTGCAGACCTTTTCATTCATAACATCTTACTATTATGCATCACCCTCCAATCTTACTTTAAAGTCAATTGATTTTTTTCTATTTAACTAATTTAAGTAATATTTTCTTTGTAAAACATACGAGCTTATAGTTCAAGAAATGCATTAACATATAGTTCACATCAATATAAAAAATAATATTATATTTTAATTTATAATTAATTCTATCATATTAATATGGATGGATTTTCTAGTTAATTTCAGTTTCATTCAAACTTATATCAAATTATTGTTCTAGAATATGTTAGTTATAGGCCTTATAAAAAAAACTCTCTAATTTTTTTCAAAATTAAAACAATTTATACCAATCAAATCAACATTCTATATATTGAGCTCTAATATGTCATCACCCCCTATCTAAATTATTTTCGTGTCAACTCGTACCCACTAAACATGCAGAATAAAAACTACTATAATTTACTTAAAAAATCTAAAAATAATATAGAATATAAAACCCTCAATAAACTTAAAGTCATAAATTTTATTAAATCATATAATTTTAATTAATTTATTTCACACTTTTAAATATTTATAATATAAAATATATTTGATCACACTTTAACTATTGCAAAGTCCCACGCTCGTAGATATCATGGTCAAAAATAAATGTCACCCCATATTATAACGGTCTCATATTTATTAAATAATAATAATAGAGTGATAAAGATATCACAATAAATAATATAGTCAACCGCGCTTAAAATATTATCCATAATATCCACATGACCATTATACCTCGAAACAAGTCACTAAATTATATAACCATATAAAATAACACCATTTTAAACTATGTTAAAGTGATAAGAATATCATAATCAATAATATAGTCAACCACACTTAAAATATTATCCATAATATCCACATGACCATTATACTTCGAAACAAATCACTAAATTATATGACCATATAAAATAACGCCATCTTAAACCACGTCTATAAATATTTTTACATTGGTGGCTGCATCAATTTATGACATTATACATTCATATTGATTCGTTTAAAGATTGCAAAATAATTCAAACTAAATCCAAGTTCATATTATAATGCGCTTGAGAACTCACCACATTCCATAGAGCTCTCAAGGGATTCCCACACTACATTGGATGTCATACAGTGTGTCACTATTTTTTCTTTTTCGGATGATATTTTTTTTTTTCAACGGTACCTTCGTATATCAATGTGGCCCCTACACTTCAGGGGATTATCATGTATACAAGTGTTTACAATTGATCAAATTATAAATATATTGAATTAAGGTATATACTTTGACATGTCTACATGTTTACAGGGTTTTCAAATCCTCACGAAATTATGTATATAAATTTTATTGTCGTGACATAGGATGGATGCCACATAATTTTATAATAGACCGTCTATGACCTAAAACTAAGTTAATTCTAATTCACCTATATAAAAGTGATTGTGCGGTTTTAATGGCCCCACAAAACTAACGTCATCCATGACCTTGGCTATACATCAATTCAAGGTTGTAGTTGTATTTTATAATTGAACACTTCTATAGACTCATAGACTTCACGAGATATCCATAAATCCTAAGTCACAAGGCTATTACCACATGAAATATAATGATAAGATCCCTACCCGAGGTTCCCAAAATGACTAAATTATGAGTCACATGACTAATCTATTTTAGTTAACTGACGATTTTGTGTATCTTGAAACCTATTTGGATGACATTCAGATCAAAACATTACGATGGTGAAACTTGTCACTTTCACATCTTTATAAGGTCATAGACTCCACGAAGTACCAAGGTTTAAAATAAGGTGTACGATTACTTTGTGGACCCATGGAAATAATACTATGCCAAGGTGCACATTTATGGCCACTTGTTTCATTAAGATCAAAATAAATTTATCTTTGATCCCAAGTTAAACTTAAAGATCCCAAGTTAAACTTAAAAACTTTCGCATTGATACTGAGAAGATTAAAATGATATAAAATTAAAGAGGAAATTTATTCTCTTTAGATTACTATGAATTGGTCAAAATAAAGACATTCTAGGCCATGATCTATTAATCTTTATTTTTGCATAGTAAATTATTTATTTTAGACTCATTTATTTTGATGACTATTAAACACAAGTTTTAATGGTTTAGTGATTTTTGAAGAAGATACGAGAGATAATGGAGATCTCCTAACTATGATTCATGAATGTGATTTAAAAGGTATTTAAAATATGATATATATTAAAAGTTGATCATAAATTTTTGATAATGTTTGTTTTGGTTCACATTTATTTTATTTGACTTGAGCACGTAAATTGGTCATATTTCACCGTGTCACTCTATCTTAAGTACTTTTAGAGGGCCATTTCATCTAATTTTGATGTTTTATACCTAAAAAAATATAATAAATTGTTAAAAACCACTTGAAACATTTTTATGGACATGTCAAATTTTAAGGATCAAACATTAGGCTTCTAGGTTAGAATCAACCTACACAAGTTAGGTTCGCTAGTTGATTACATCATTTACATGGTCTGATCAAGCCATTTACTCAAGGATGTATATCTTTCAAATTTAAACCCTTCATTGTATGGTGGTATATATTTTTAGGATAGGTAGCATGAGGTTTCATGTAAGGACCAATTAGATTAGAAGTCATAACTACATAAACATTACACCTTGATCTTATTTGGAAGCATGTATGCAGGCAGTCTGGGAAGCGAAGAAGGCTTCTAGTATGTAGGTGAATAGGATGGGTTTTGGGTTGTACACTAAAAAAACTAAAAATAATTAATAAAAATCAAGACCATTTCTAATAGGAGCCTAGTTTAGATAAACACAATAAAGATAAGAAATATTTGTGATATACTCGAAAGGATCCTGGTTGGATCATCACTATTCCTGAGGCTTTAGGGCAAATTCTAAGGTGTAATGTGACCATTTTTATATTCTCCTGTCATGATGACCTCAGTGCTTATCCAGTAGGGATGAGTGGTGAACAATGAGAGACTCAGGATCCAGTTGATCTCTTTGAGTTAAGTCTCTAGCCAGAGCATATCCTACACATATGTAAATGCCTAACCTGTATGGTTGGATGCTTTCTCGGTTGGCAAAAGATTACCTAACCCATATGGTTGGATGCTTTCCCGTTTGGCAAAGGTTTACCTAACATGGTTGGTTAGATGCTTGCCTAGTTGGCAAAAGATACCTGAGTTATATTCATAGATAAACATTAAATAAATAATTTTTTTTGTGTTTTTAGGATAAGTTTCCTACACTAAACCCATTCCCTTAAATATTTGTATCAGAGCGTAACCTTTGGTCCTTAAATTTCATCTAATAAAATTTCTATAAACCCACATCTAATCCATTTACTATACTACATGGAACCTAAGCAATTTCACTACTTGGCCACACTTATACTAATGCATGCTAAGAAAATATTTCATATTATTTCCATATTATATTATATTTAATTTAATCAATTCTTAGCCAAGTCACAAGCCTATTCCCTCTAATTCAAGAAAAACATTATCAAGTATTCAATTAATAATTAGATGCATACATGAAACAAAGGATTTCTATCACACTAAGCACTCTTGGAGGGATATATATGTGGGATTGAATCCCTCTTCATAATACTCTAGATACATAGGTAACATTTAGTCATCATGGGGGTGATTGGGGTCAACTTACCCTATAGACTTCCCCTTTCATTCACAGGTTTTTAGATATCACAAAACCCTACTGGGGTTTCAACTTTGAAGAGGTCATTTGCAGGTCACATGTGCATAACAAAAGGTCAAAATTCCAAAGTCATATTTCAAGTAGGCATATGTGATTATTTTAGTATTTTCCTATTTTCCCTCATAGGTCAATATGGACCAGTACAGGTCAATAGAGACAATTGATCCTGATATTTTCCAATTGGTTCTCACCTACATTTCAAGTCCACTTTCAAGTTTGAATTATCATTTCTAGCCATATTCAATCATGAAAATTCAACCTAATAGGTAGGGATCAACTAATTTATTCTTTTCCTCTTTACTCTTTTCATATTTATCTTCTTTCACTCTTTCAAGCATTATCTATTTTAGTACATTACTTTCATTCTATGAATTGTGAGTGGTTTACGACATTTGCTACCCTTAATTCATTTTATCTTAATTATATTTAGTATCCTAATTAATTCCTAATTATGATTAAACATATTGGTTAACATGTACATTTCATTTGAGCATTGTTTGATTTTTTTGTCATAAGGTTTAGATAAATTCATTAACATGTGACACTAAAAGGATTTTATTTTGACCTTAGATTTAATATTTGAATTCAAAATCATTTTATCTCGAACTTAGATACGATATCTAGAACTTAAATCACTTTATTTTGACCTCAAATTTTATGTTTGACACTAAAAAAACTTTCTTTTGACCATGGATTTGATGGGAATTTACTAATCTCCATATACAATTTTTTTCATTTTTTCTAGGAGCTAAATTTCAATTTTCTATTGCTTGATTATGAATTTTTAAAGAATGTATACCTATCATGGATGAAAACACTATTAAATTTTTTATTCAATATTTCCTACTTTTCATTAAATGTTGTCTTCCCCTAATAAAGATCATCATTAAACTCATGCAATACAATGAATCAAATCCAATAATGCCAAAACCATCAATTAACAATTTCAAGTATTATACACGTGTTCTTGTTGAAACATCCAATCCAAGTTTTTTCCTATTATTACACACCATCTTGATGGGTTTATCATGATCATTTAAAATTACAAGGCCTATAAATTTGAATCTAATAAGAAAAACAAAGTTGATCCTATTTATGTAAAGGAATTTAGTGATTATCTTTATGCCCACTGAAATGAAATTGACTCATTATTATTTGTAGATCAGAAAAAATAAAATAAACATACTCATGATAGAACGTATGAAGATAAAATTGATTTCATTAATATCAATAATTTTTTTATTAACCCTACCACAAGTGTTATTGCTTATACTATTGACATTGTTTCTACATCTGGACCTTTGGATTTGGGACAAACACAAGACTTCCAACATATATATAAGACCATGCCTAAACAAATAAATCATACATAACCATTGAAAGATATGCATAAAAAATCACCTTGCTTGCATAATACATAATCCCTTGTGAAAATTATTTTATTTTTTAATGCTAAGGTATATCAATTAGAGCAAGCTATAACCAAAAAATAACCAATTAATGGATTAACAAGATTTAATTCATAATATGTTACTAGTTGATATCACATCATATATTTCATCTATAATATTTTTAACTCCTAAAATTCCATGATATTAAGGTAAAATATATATAAAACAACACATTTTATCTTTTCATGTGTCATGCCTAGACTATGCCATAAATCAAATGTTTCTAACTTAGTTGTTTCTTAGTAACCTAAGGGATTATGCATTGCATTGGGTTTATGATTTATATTTCAAATCTTTTAATTCATTCATCCTTTTAGGAAATTAGTTTCTCAATTATTTTGCTATCAACATTGATAAAAATCTCTCTTATGTGAGAATTGCTAAGACTAAGTAAGGAAATAATGAACCTATTAGTGACTACATACTTATTTATAAGACCAAGATTTAGAAAATGACTAACACCTAATAGTGATTTATAAGACATATTTAAACAAATATTACTATCATTTTTCATAAGTCAATCATTTTTAATAATTTCATCTCATTTGAGGAACCATGTCATACAATAAAAGAAAGAGAAGTCAAACTTATTAATTTAAACAAACTAACATATGCACATGAATCTTCTTAAAATTATAAAAAAGTTTCAAAGTAAACCATCTACAAAGTTAAGCCAATGACTTCTAAAATTAATGAAAATATGATAGTCAATGCCATATCTCAAATTTCAAAAAATCTTGTTTTATAGGTTAACCCAAGAAAGAACATCTCTAGATTACCAAAATCACCTCATAAATTGCTACAAAAATTATTCAAGTGAAATATATTACTCTATCTCTACACTAAAGGTTGACATGAGTAGACATCTAATTGAATCATTAGATATAAATGTATATTGTGATTACCATAGATGCAATGGAAACTTTACCAATATATGTTTTATGCTTAGAAAACACATTCTTATCAATAGTAATACCATTGAGCTAGGCACTATAAACCTCAATGAAATGAAAAGGCTAAGTTTAATATTTTTAATGAGCCATTCCAAAACCATGAGAGAAACAATGATAATTTTTTTGTGCATCATACCTATAATGCACAACCAAATCCTAAGATATATGGTTGTCCATAAGATGGAATTATTGGTAATATTATTCAATCCTTCCAACCACATCTTATGATCACTTTTAATAATAATGAGATAGTGTATGATGATTCTAATTTACATGATTTATGTATACTATCATATATACCAAAAACCAAAACATAGTGTATTAGTTGATAATGAATCAAGTGAGAATTCAATTATAATGACATTACACCATTCATTGGGTTATAGACAACATGACATACAACTAGGAAACAACAAATTATTTTGGGACACATTATGCTACCTCTTCAGGTGGGTATTCCTATATCATCCACTCATTTTCTAGTTCTATCATAGAATGGGGTCTTTGACATGATATTAGGAAACAATTTGTTAAATCATCTCTATGTTTTAATTACCAAAACATGTAAATTCCTAAAATAAATTCTTGAAACAAAGTAGCCACAATTATAGGATTTAGATATGAGTAACCTCTAAAATATATGGCATCTCCTCCTCCCCATCCACCATTAGAGTGCAATGATACATGTAATCAATAATAAATAACATTTACAATTACTACACCTATGAAAAATCTTTTTATACAACCAATTCAGAATAAAGTGAAGAAGTCTCAAAAGCAACCAATAAAATATAAAAAAAGGGTGTTAAGTTCAAATAAAGAACCATCACATGCAACATCTTGTAAACTATTGATACGTACTTATCAACATGTTCCACAAGAAACATAACAATTATAATAACCTTATAATATTGCTCATTAGAATCTAAACCATTATAGGTATTTTAAAGCTACTTATCCCACAAGAACTTACAAATGTGGTGACCTAGATAGTTTAATTATAGCACATGATTCCTTTTCTGATTTTGACTCATCCTCACCTATCACTTTTCATCCATGAAATTTGGTCCTTGTAAATTTTATTATACACCCTATTGGGACCTCCATCTTTAAGGGATCATTGGTTAGCACATTTCAATTTTAAAAATTATTAATATTCAAAAACATTGAAATATAATAATAATAATAATAATAATAATAATAATAATAATAATAATAATAATAATAATAATAATAATAATAATAATAATAATAATAATAATATCTTTGTGAATGCATCATCACGTTATTCTTCCAATTTTTACACATGTGAATGATTTGGTCAATCCTATAGCCCTTATCTCTTGGTGTATTTTTAGTCTCTTTGCTCTTCCTTTTCATTTTATAGATATGAAAAATCAAAAAGAGTGATCTAGGATTATTTCTTAATGTCATTCACCATGTTGTTCTCATAGGCTAAACATATCATAATGTATTTTCGATCATAGATAACATTGATCAAAATCATTAAGATCAACTATCATTATTGTCTTGTAATAAACATCCTTGGCCTACAACATTTCAAAAGTAAATCAAATGCTAACCAAATAGATCCTTAATACATTCTGTTTTTTGATATCATACTCAATTTTACCATACATAACACCATTATTCATGCAAAATATTTTCTTAGTATAATATATTTCTCATACATGCACGTTACATACATTAATAAGCGATTATATGAGAAAAAGATGTAAAATAATTCTTCAACATCCCCTTTTGATCTCTTCATGCCTTTCAAATACAGTTCACATATACATTGGGGGAATCTTTCTCATACATGGTCATGCCATCATTTTTAGTGATCACATCACATTGAAACATGTTATATATTGTTAAGATCCCTCCCCTTTATTACAAATTTAAAACCAAATTTATCTATTAATTTATATTTTTCTTGTTTTAAAATTCAAAAAATTACAAACAAAAAATAAAATATTTCAAAAAATACACAAAAATATTTAAAATATTCTGATGATATAAAATCAAGATATGTTCATGATTATATATCTATTTTACATCATTGTCATATGTTATTTATCTCATGAATGATAATTAGCATAATATTTTCACACATGCATTTCACTAGTTTTTATGAGTGTTATGTAGGACATATAAATTATGCATGGGCTTAGATGTTAGACATTATTTTATCTAAATATCATGCCATGTTGGGGGCATATTATAAATTTTAAAATATTTACATGCGTTACCATTCTATAACTCTTATATTGTTTTGATCTATATGTTCTTTAAAAATGCCTATCTTACATTGTTTACATGGATATGATATTTTGTAAGATATAATCACATTACATATACATGGTGTAGAATATATTTATATTTATATGATTTATTGATGTTATAACTTGTAAATAGTATATTAAACCTTACTTGTCTATAGTGTGTGGCCATTAGTCCTTGTGTAAACATTTCTTGATCATCTCTATGAGATCATTGTTTGGTACATGTGACATTTAAACATATACATTGCTTATGGCCCTTAGCCCTAATATACCATGTCATATTTCACCAATATCAAGTAAAAAATTAATCATGCATGAAGAACCTGTATGGAGTGACATCTCATAACCTTCAAATGAAAATAATCTTGCCTCACAAAGGAAAGGTTGTATAAAAAAAGTATTTACTCATTTTCCATAAAAAAGGAAATGTACATATATAGGTGAAAGATATACATTTACCAACATATCCATATATGTGGGATTATATTTCACTAATTTCCTATAATAAACCTAAACAACATAAATAACACCATGTTTGTAAAATCACATAGTGGGGAAAAGTCTACACCAAAAAAACTTTACTCATTTATAGCATGTGGTCATTGGTCCTTATGTAAAAATCACTTGAGCATCTCTATGAGATCATTATTTGGTACATGTGTCATTTAAACACATCCATTTCTTGTGGCCCTTAGACATGTGTGTGTAATATTTACTTATGTGACATTTGAACATCTCACATTTATGTGGCCCTTGGCATTATTATTTCACATTAAATGACACTGCACTAGTTGTGTTTGTGTGCTTATTAGTATTAATTAGTTTGATGAATGTTGTGATCCATATCATGATCTAAATATTGTGTAAATGTTTCCTATCAAAAATATTACTATGAATTTCATAGGTACATTTATCAAGAATTAACACTTTAGGCTTGGCCTCATATGTTACATACATGGTTTGAAATATCCATATCTAACTATGGTGAGATACATTTTCACATATGATGACATATTCAATTATTACATCCTAATACATATGATAAAATTAACATTGATTATTATATGAGTGAATTTTAAGACACATCGTTCATTTGAAAAGCTGGGTATTTTAGTGGGATTTTCATGTAGAGATAGAAAAATCAGTTTTAGGTACTATTTTTCCCAAAATGAGTGAATATAAAATTTTCCAAAATCCTAGTAACAACAAATAAGTTGAATCTGGTCAAAGATCTTGTGTAAGTCTAAGTTAGGTCAAAAAAATCAAGTCCAAGTCAGGTCTTGAGTTGGTATCATGAGAAAATGACAAATTAAAAGTGTTTCAGAAATTGAACACTTCAATAAAACTTAGGTCAAATTGTGTCACCTTGCATGCCTAGGTGGTTGAGCTTGAGAAACCTCTAAGGCATGAAAGATGTAGAAAAACATTACAAACTATGAAAATGCATCTCAAATTACAGTTAACAATTTCACATAGGCCATGTCCCCACTGTTAGGCCTAACTCACCCTATAGACATGATGGGTGTGGAACTATTTATAAGTTAAAACATAAGTGAAACTTTATGGTTGTTATGCATAAGGTTGAATTGACCTTTCCACTTAAGCATGATGCATTGCATGCTTGGTAAAAGATTGGTACCAAAGTGCATTGATAATTCACCATAAAACTCTTTAAAAGTCCATAAAGTATCCTAATTGCATCGTTAATTTGCTTAGATATAGTTATAATGCACTTCAATAGGTTTTAACCTTCACCATTTCTACCTAGGATGATGGTTTTCTACCAAACAACAACTAAAATCTATGTATCTCTGAGTACTCAAAATTGGTGTGACTTTTAGAAGCTTTTGAATTTTTTAATGATAGTTTAACTCATATGGAGATTATTAGTGCCTTAAACACTCAAAAATTTCAAATATTTACAATTTTCACCTATTAAGAAATATGAATAATTAACAAACACTTTTATGACCATTTTAGCCTATTCTTTTCAATTGAAAAAATATTTTTTTGGCTGTTGATTCATGTGGTAATTTTGAAGGCATCACTAAGTTAGCCTTTATATCACCAAGACAATAAACATGAAGTATAAATATGTATGTTATGAACCTATGTTGGTGATTGAATATGATATCCCTAAAATTGGATATTCTCAAATAAAAAATGTGGACTTGAAAGAATTCCACATAAACATTAATGTTGAGAAACCAAACTCTATAATTATTCACCTTTGTGAAATCATTTTTCTTGAAGTAGTTGGATTTCATATTTGAATGAAATTTTCACACCTAGTGTCCACTTGTGCTCAACACTATGATCCTAAAAATAAATAAATAATATAAAATGGAGATTCTTTGATGTCCAAATTAGATGGTACTTCTATGTTTATGACTATATCCTCAAACCTATGAAGTAATGAGCATGAAAGATAAACAAAATTATTGGGACAAAATGCCAACTAAGTAACTCGATATTATCAATTATGGATGGTTGAAACACTAGATAAAAGGTCTCTCAAAGATCTTAAAAGAGTTCTACATATTAAATTTAAAATAAAAGTTGTTTGATATGATAACTTTCCTCAACCTGATGGTAGGTAGTAAGACCACCATACATTTACACCCATGGGTGTTCATGGTCATGACCATCATCTATCTTGGTAAATAATACATAGATTGGAGAGATTTGAATAGTGATTCTCTTCATCAACAACTAATCAATGTAGAATCAAACAAGAATTTATACATGACATCTTACTTGGTGTATTCATTAGAATCCTAAATAGTGTATCCAAGCCTCAATTGGCCAACACCAACCCATCCACTAGGTTTAAGAATTTAAACCTCAGTTTACCCTTGAGTAGAATAACATGCATTTTAGATTGATTAGTGATGATTTCACAATGAGAGTGGTATAAACATTGGAGGAATATTAGGGAATGAGGATTTATAATGAAGCATCCAATCTAATTTCACAATATAGGAGATACTAAATTCAATTCAAAAAAATATCCTACATAAGGGTTGGAGTATTTTAGGGTTATCCCTTATGGTTTAGGATGTTGAAAAATTAAAAAATATTATTGAATGAGTTTTGTAGATAGCTGGCAATAATGAATGAATGTTGTCTAGAAAAAACATGTAGTGGGTGTTGATTCCTATCTCTTTGGTACACTTCACATAAAATAAATCCATGGATTCCTAGATCAATGAGTATTCAATTGTTAAATTCACATTGCATTCTCATACAAGTCTCACTTATTTTGAGAGTAAGCATTTTGTGTCGACCTACCTTGAAATAGGTTCCTCCTATGAGCATAAGCCATAAATAAAGTAATATTTGGATATTTTAAAGATAAATATGAGGTATAGGGATGTGACTAGGCCATAATAAGTTTGAATAAAATTAAATCCTTCACTAAGACATGGGTACTAGATGGCATGGTAAATGATTGGATTTAATTTATTTGTCCATATTATACTGAGCGAGCCATTCACACCATATCACGTGATTAATTCATCTAATCAATAAAAAATATATTTATATATAATGACAGGGATAGTATTATACCAATGAATTCAATGGTTTAATTCCAAAATATCATAATCCATTGGGTCATGCAGCTCTAAGAGATCAGTAACTTTGGCACCATTAAAATAGGCTATTGCCACATCCACCAAAGCACCTAGAATAAGTGGTTCTAGTACCACAGTTCATCCATCAACCACTCCAAGAGGAGATGGATGTGATGAAGACCCAAAATAAGTAAAATAAAAAAGGAAAACTTGTGGAGAGGGTCATGTGGTAGTGATAACATTAAAATCTAAAACTTCAATGTTTTTGAAATCATCCTCCACCCTTGGGGATACGTATCTATATTGATTGACAACACTACACATCATTATCTTGCCTCTACTCAAGGAGAAATGCAACAATCAATATCTAGTGATGTTACCATTATCACACTCTAAGTACTATAATCCCATTCCTATATAGATTGTGTATAAATTCCACCTATACCATAATATCACCACCTAAATTTCATAGACTACCACCTTCAAGTTCCTAATTAGAAAACTTCATCCAAACATCATTCCAATGGATGCAACCTCTATTGACCAAAAATTAAAAGTATTTGAGGTCTAGTTACCTTATTTATATGAGGTAGCTAGCCTACTCAATACTTATCCTCTTAATAAATCAAAAACCACATCAATATTAGTTTCAAATTCATTTAAAGGACAATTTGTGGAGATAGCTAAACTAAATTTGTTGATAAGAATTAAGAGGATATGACAATGGTAGCCTATACTCTAAAAAAATATAATTGGTAATTTCAAATAGGGAGAGTGATATATATAATCTTTGGGATACAACTATTATATGATAAAAATATTATAACAAGATGTGCTCACTCAAAAGTAATTGAAAAAAGATCAATAGTTGGCAAGATATGTCAACTATCTCCTAAATCCATTCGAAGGACCAACAATTCCCAAAGTGAAATTTCCAACCTAAGATCATGACATTATCAAAGAATTAATAATAACCATACCTAAGTACAATAATTATGGGAAAAATATTAAAGCTTGGATTGAGCAATTTCTCTTGGATGCCCTTAAGTTTATTGAACAATTGATCAAATTATATGAAATGTTCACCTTAGAGAAACTAAAAATTGATCAAGAAATATATTGAACCATTGAAAGGAACTAAAGTTATAGGAAAGTTTCAAAGGATATATAGAAGATATGCCTTCCATTTATGCATAAGTTTTTGTAATGTATGGAGTTTTTGATAAAAGAGAGGATGATACCTCATGTAAGTGGTTAAGATGCATCTTCAATAAAAGTGAACTTTTAAACAAATCCATGATAGAACTGCAGGAATAATTTCATATTAGAATGAAGAGAGAAGGGTTAATTTATTCCAATTATAGTTGTTTTCATTTTGATTTTCTCAAGGAGGATGGGTCTTGTTAGTATATTGTAAACAAAGTCAAAGAATAATTTAGAAAAATAATCAAGTAGTAGTTATTAAAATAGGATGCCTTCAACATTGCCTCTATGATGGTGTTGAGTGAGATTTATTCCTTTTTTGATAAATTAAGATCGTAATTAACTAAACTTTTGTATTTCCCAATCTAATGGTACTAGTCACTTATAGATGGATGACACACTAAAAACATGTGATAATTCATAAGGGGAATTCAATCATTAAATTAGAGAAGAAATTTAGAATATTCAAAACACTTGAAGGCAAGGGGAAAACTACCATAGTTCCTCCACCTCCAAATCCATCCAAATCAGCTTTTATTCTAGAAGAATCTTCATAGATTACTTAAAACCACTTTTTATGTATATGCCTATTTACTATTACAGGAATGTTTTATTTTTCTTTTGTACAAATTTTAACATTAATAAAAAATAGAATATGAAATAAAAATAAAATCCAAAATTCACAGTGGATTAGAAGGATAAACCCATCTCCTCTTATATCTATAAATAGGAGAGGTAAAAATTGTATAAGGGTTATTTAATGCTCATTTTAATTTTTATTGGAAGGAAGGTAAAAGGAAACTTTGTGTTTATTTTTTCAATGAGGAACATAAGGTAAATTTTTGAACTCTGTGTCTAGGTTTTAGCATAGGAAAAGGTGAGTTGAATTTATTATTATATAAATTATGAAAAAATATAAAACCCATGTATAGATAAAATAAAGATGCAAATATATTAAGATGCTAAAGAGCCAAGTGAAGAACCAAAGATTCATGTGAGAAACTAAAGAGATTATATAGTCAATTGTAAGTAGAAGGTAATAGGAAGCCATAAAATTAATATATTTATCTCCCTTGGACTATCAACCATAGGAGTAAATGATTGAAGATTATGGATATGTCCTGAATTATGATTCATACGTCTAATTGTGCTTATCTACTTTTATTAAGTTAATTCTTGTATTTGTTAATTTTTTATGTCACTATATTTCATTTATATTATGTTGTAACAAATACATTCAACAATGGTGTAGTATGTGGGAATATTTGAGACCAAATCTAAAAATAACACATGTTATTATTTGAGAATATTGGCTGGTGTGATTCTATTGAATATGAAAGTCAATTTTCAAATCATGTTTAGCATCTTAGTTAGAGTAACGAAGCCGTGAAGTGACTAAGATGAAAATATACAAGTAATGATTTGTAAAATCATCTATGGCCATTTATTTTGGATCTTTTTCATCAAAAAAATCATTGACTCTTAGTGTATACTTAGAATGGATATGGGGAAGAAGCCATGGAAATTAATTTTTTGATATGGAGAGGAGGGGTACATGTGGAAATCAGGATATGTTTTCCATTGTTTTTATTGAGTGTGTTCATCTCACATAGCATAAGCTGGTTCATCTTTCCATTGGTAAGTCAAGATTACAATTCAATGTCATGGTATGGAGTTATGTAGTTGACATGTATATGGAATATGTAGGTTCAATATTTGCATGCTAACTATTTGAAAATATTTGTGACTTCTAAATCAAAATGATAATGATAAAGAGGGAATTATTTTCCCTCGTACTATGTTTCTTGTCCTTTGGATTTATGAAGAATTGATTTAGGATTGGCTATTGGTATTTATGGATATTCACACAAAGATTTATTAGAAGATGTTTAAGACATTTATAATAACACCCTCATAGCTCATGGTGATCTTTCCAACATGATACAACTTACTGTATCACTTTCAAAAAACTTTGAGTCACTTTATAGGTTTTGGTATCAAGTTCTCAAAGGATTTCATGTGATATTTTTGCAGTTGTTCACTTCAAGTTCAAGGGGGATTTTTTGAGTTCAATTATAAATATGTCATAAGGTCTGATGGTTTATGAATTTGTATGGACACAATAGCCACAAGAAGTTCTTCCTAAATAAGATATTTACCTGGTGATGAGTTGGATTTGGTTGAGGCTATAATAATCAAAGAATGGTATCAGGATGTGAAAGAAGAACCTAAATTAGTCCTGATTAATAGTTTTTCCTATTATTTACTTGAACCATTTATAAATTGGATATAATCACAAAAGGATGTCTATGGGAATCATATTATTTTGGAATGCTCATCCATGTGGAATAACATGCGAGAAAAATGTAATTACAACTATGTGGCCCAAGTGCAAACAATAGGTGAAAGCTTGGACGATTGAGAAAGTCTATTATATTCTAGGTGGTAGAGTGTTTATTAGTCCCAGAGGACACAATATAATTTTTAATTTATTTAACTATTGATTAATTCCTACTTTCCAGACCAATCACCATGAATTGATTTATGTGCTAGGAAAGATCTAAACAATTAACAAAAGTAAGATACATGTTATTTAACCAAGATATAAAATAAAAAAATTGGTGCAATTTGATTGGAAGATATATTTACATGTTATAAGGCATTTCACATCAATCAATGTCGAGTTGTCACACCATTAGTTTAAGAAATCATATCATACTAGTTAATTTTCTCAGACTATTCTCAGACATAGCATTTAGTAAATAATCAACTCCGATTGTCAAGCAAGATCTTGTCAGAGTATTAGATTTTAAACATTACAAGGGTTCATGTTAGTATGCTAGATCAAGATTAAAAAAAGTATTCCTCAAATTATAAAAATAATTTATAGTTTTTAAGGCCCTATCTTCAAGTGCAGGGTTATTGCCTCAAGTGCAAGGTCAGGGTCAGGGTCAGGGCCATTTTTCATGCTTTGGGTTGGATAAATCACATCAAGTTAGAAGCAGAGAAATAATCCACATCTGAAAAGGCATGCATTCTTTCAACAAAAAATAAAATTTTCCCCTTTTTTCAATTTGGTTTTTAAGATTCATATGGGGATTTGTTTCTTTTATGAAAGCTATTTTGTAGTGTGAAATAAAAATTTTTAAACAAGAAATTTTGGTTGCTTTTATTTGTCATTTAACGATATAGATCAATCCCCTAATATAGGAGGATTTATTTTTTATTTTATAGTTGTTTTGAAGGTTTTGGCTGCCATAAAAATGATTTATAGTGGCCCCCATTGCTACATTTTTCCCCCTATGAGATCCCTTTAGTTCCTATCTATTTTGGGCAATTGCGTTACTAACTAGTCAATTATATTCTATTGTTTTTCTTAGTTTGTTTTGTTTTGAGGGGGAATAAAATTAATGATAGCATCTACAAATCCATTTTTTTTTTCATTTCTTTTTATGTAGAAAATGTTTTGAATGATTCACATTCTGATTTTAATTTGGATCATAAGAAATGGGTTAAAACCAATACATTATTATTTTTGTTAGGATATTTAGAAATATGTTAGCTTTCATTGTCACCTTTTTCTGCTGTGAAAATGAATCCTTGGTAATTAATCATTGTAGGCTACTGCCTTCGGTATATTTTATGAGTCATGATTATGTACAAGTTTTCAAGGTTGTTGTCTTAGATTTTAGGGTTCACATCTGACATAACATATTTTCACAATTATCTCAATATTTCCCAAACATTTCAATACCAGTTATCTTTTCTGCACTACTTCATTCTTTAAGTATTATGCTTTAATTTCAACATTAATTCGAGTTTGCATGATTTATGCATAGATACCATGATTTATAGTGCATGTTGTTTTTGTTTTATATAGCCTATTGTTTATGAAAACATACATTAAATTGACTATTATTAATTGAATGTATAGATATTAGTGAGTTAAACATGCCAAAAATTGCGAGCACAAAATTTCAAAATGGTAAAGATGACCTTATGAACTTTGAAATAATCATTCAGCCAAATTAAGGCTATTATCTATTGTTAGTCATTCTTAACAATGTTTGTATTTACAAATTACCTTTCTATAAAGGATTCCAATATTTATAGGACAAAATTTTCTCTGTTTTCTTTTGGTGGATGATAGGTATAACTAACTCACTATTTTATTTATTTCATCTATTCAAAATAAATGAAATGCTCCATGTTTTGAATGCATTTTATTCAGTTTCTCATTGTTTGAAGACTGCTTAGATTTAATCAAATGGGTTTTATTTAAAATCCTACTAAAAAATCAATTTTCCTATGAAGAAACTAGGTAAGGTGATTTTTGGAATTTGGGTTTTCCGTTTGAATTTCTTGGCTATTCTTTGCTATTTTGGGTTAACATCTGACATAACATATTTTCACGATTATCTAAATATTGTCTAAACATTTCAATAGTAGTTATATTTTCTACACTATTTAATCTACTATTGTTTCTTTATTTATCATGTGTACCTCATCTTTGTATGCTTTACATTAGTATACATTGCATCAAAACATATCTTCCAATATAGATTTTTCATGGCTTCTCTATGAATTATTTTTACATATTCATCAAAATAAATATTTCATATAGCTATTGGAAACTTGACAAATCTTAAAAGATTGTGAGATAACTTACATAATTTTTGAATTTCAAGCTATATAGGGTATTTTTATATATCATTTTTATTATGAAATATTGAGACCAAATTAAACAATAGAGAAATAAAAATATAAAACTTGAAATGCACAATGCACAATGTCATTCATTCCTTAATATTGATTCTTTTTTTGGATAAAAATTAGTCTTGCTTATTTGATTTTTGGTCTTTTATGTTTTGTTTCTAGATGATACATGATGCTCGGTAAAAGGACATATGCAGGGGTTATTTTGGAAACTTTTGTAGTGGGAGCCAAAAGTACACATACCTATAAGAGCATATTTATCTCAAGATAAATCCATGATTATATCTATTTAGATTCTCTTAAGCCATATTGCTTTACAAGTTACATTCAAATCCACCTTTTGATTAGATTCTTCAATAATTTATAGTTTAAAGACATTGGCAAAAGCTATGATTTATAACTAATGAAATTGAAAAAGCATTGACTACAATGACCAAGCTAAAGTTCTCAAAAATGGCGGTCTTGTGAACTTCTTTCAAGTCAGATTCGGTATTTTTCTATATTATTTTTATTATGAAATGTTGAGACCAAATGAAGCAATATAGAAATAAAAATATCAAATTTGAAATGCACAATACACAATGTCATTCATTCCTTCATATTGATGCCTTGCTTAGATAAAAATTGGTCTTACTTATTTGATTTTTGGTCTTGTAAGTTTTGGTTCTAGATGATTTATGATGCCTAGTAAGATGACATATGTAGGGGTTATTTTGGACACTTCTACAGTAGGATCCACAAGTACACATAGTTGTAAGATCATCTTTGTCTCAACATAGATCCATGATTATATATGTTTGGACTCTCTTAATCCATATTGATTTACAAGTTTCTTTCATAGCTATCCTTTGATTAGATTCTTCAATAATTTCTAGTTTAAAGAACTTTACGAAAGATGTGATTTTTACCTAATGCAACTAAAAAAGCATTGACTACAATGACCAATCTAAATTTAAAAAAAATGGTAGTAAATGAGCTTCTACAATGGGCTTGATCTCTAAAATGCTTATGTGAAGACTATTTATCTCTCCTCCCATAGGTACTTGACACGCTGTGCCCTTGTTTTAACGGGTACTAATGAATCTCAGGGGTTTTAGTTGATGATGTTTATTTATGATTATGTGATGGACAATTTATTTCCCCTTTTCCATGATATATAAGAAGTATGAATCATATTCAATCTAATGGCTTTAGATAACATTGATCCTATATTTATTCATATTTGGTAATTCAATTTTAATTTGGAAAAGTTTCATGTCAAGTATTCATAGATTTGTAAAACTTATAACATGTATTTGTTATTTGATTAGGTAGTTGGAGTAGAAGATAATGGAGTTCTATCACGAGAATCTAAGGATATTAGAGTAGATAGGTAGCTTAACGTAAATGTACTATAATAGAGTAAAATTATAGACTCTTGATTAATTTTTTTTTAATCTAAACATATTATTATTAGACACTTATGATGATTTGGGTGATTGATGGCATAGGCATGTGTTAATTGCTTCTATTATGTAAATTTTAAAAAGGAGAAAAATCATATAGAGATAAAACAAAGATGAAAATGCATTAAGAATCCAAAGAGCCAAGTGAGGAACCAAAGTTTCAAGTGAGAATCCAAGGAGATTAAATAAACAAATGTAAGAAGAAGGAAATAGTAAGCCATTTTTTTAATAGATTGGTCTCCAATGAACTCTCGTCCATGCGAATAAACCGTGGATTATTATGAAGATCTCTTTTATTATGATCATTTATCCAAATATGTTTAGGTTCTTTCATTGAGTTAATTCATGTATTTTTTAAACTTTTTATGCAAATATATTTCATTTATATTATATTTTAACAACTATAGTCAACACTGGTTTTTTCTTTGTGGGCATGTTTTTTATTATGTTAATATATACCTCTCAATTTAATTAATATTTATTTTATTATCAAAAAATAATATTACTTTATAGGATTATTTATTGTAATGTAAGATATGAAATATGTATTTTCTCATTCATGTATTACCTTTCACCTTCCTTATTTTTATTTTTCATTTCGGTTGAAAGTAAATAAATCCAATAATCCATTCAACCTATAAATATTTTACATAAGTTTATTTTTGTTTATCCTTTTCCAATATAAATAACTTCCCTTATGAATAAAGGGGAGCCTCTTTTTCTCCTTAATTTTTTAGAAATAAAAGATTAGTCAAAGTACTAACTATTTAACTAATAGTGTTTTGGTTCCCACCATGGGGATGTATGATTATTTTCATGCTATCTAGTCAACCTATCAGTTATTATGATAAGTTTTGTTCTTATATAAATTAAAAATTCATATAGAATAATACTATCTTGTTAATTGAGACAAATTTCTTTGTCATCCTAGCTGGAAGGAGATACACTCTGATAGAATTAAAGGTATTTATCATCTTTTCTTTGACTTGTAGGAATGGTCTCATTTTAGGATTTATATAGAGCAAACAAGGTAGGTGCAACCTATAAAAAAATTAGTTCCTTTCCCAACATCTTGGTTCCAATGGAGATAAAATTATAGACCATAGCATTTATAATAATATAATGGGGTTCACTAAAAGCTTTGCTTTATAATTGTGTTATGTAGGTGTGGAAAATAAATTTATATCAGTTAGATTATTCTTGGAAACATTGGATAAAGGACCCAAAAAATGGTTTCATCATCTTCCAGTAGATTATATTCCAAATTGGAAAAGGCTAAGAAACAAATTTGAAGAAAGATTCAAACTATATGAAGATGAACACTACCTCTAGGCTTCGTTAGCCTAGATAAAAAATGAACCTCATTAATTCATGATAGAATTCATAGATCGATTCAATAAGATGATACATAATATTATGGATAGCTTAATGATTTGGTTTAGGATTTGAATAAATTAAACACACATATGAAGATTAACAATAGACTTAATAATCTTCTTTTCTAAATCATTTGTCATTATTAGTCTTGCACAAGCATTACCTTTATATAGCTCACTAAACTCCTACAAACTAGGAGTCAAGGATAATCTTGGACAAATTATATTCTCCCTCATATCTCTCTCATCCCTACCTTATTCTCTTACATATCTCTAAACAGTCCTATCTATATGAGTTATTAATCATGTACAACTCTTACACAAAAATACATTATTCTCATACTAATATAATTACTCACCCATGTGAGTATTAACAAGTATTTTCCTAAAGTTTTTTTAATTTTTTTTTCATTTTATATTTTATTTATTTATTATATTTTAATTTTTCATATTATTTATTTATTTTATTTTTTACATTTTATTTATTTATTTACTTATTTTTTTGTCATTTTTTCAAATGGTCAGTTGCACATTCCTGCTCAATGTATAGGCCTTGATTCCCTAGGCTCATCTGAGCTTATTGATACTTAGGAATTTGGTGTTTAACAGTCCTCTTCCCCTTGTCATGGCATCTTCATGGTAAGGCATCCTTGTCCTATGATATTTTTCCCTTCTATGCTTGAGGTTTCAATGTGTTGATGATGATTTTTGTAGTGGCCACAACCTTTCTATTTTGTACATGTCTCTTGTAGGTTTTTTGACAACCACAATGGGGATTGATCTTCTAGATGTTATACTTAGGGATTTGTTGGCCACAAAGGGTAGGTTGTTCCCTATTCTCCTCTGAGGGTTTTTTATATTTTAGGAGTTTTGATTGTGCCTCAGGTTCAGGTCAATTTAGAAATCAATGTTCTAATGGTTGATCTAAATGGTGAGGTTATGAATGATGAAGCTTGGTTTTCTTTTATTGTAGTGATTTCTCAATATCATTAATTTTGGTCAAGAATAATTCACTTTCATGCTTGTATTTCTAAGCATTGGAAACCTCTTTTGGTTAGCACCTTTGTCATCCATCTATAGGCCATAGGATTCTTCATCATTATTTACATCAGATATTTCTTTAAAAGCTTTGAGTTCTTCCCCTTTAGGAATTCCCCTAGTGGAAGCTTTGGTTTTGAGTTTGGATTTCCCTTTGATTGGGAGTGAGGTTGATGATGTTAAATGTTGGACAAAGGTCTTAAATAGGAAAAAAATTGCCAACAAAAAGAATTCATGTCATATGGAACTTCACTCTCATAATAAACCAACAACACCTTAGGGTTTTGGTGGTTAGCTAGTTGCTCTTAATAATATTTGATAGGTCTTTGGTGGTTTTTTATTTGTTTGTCTCAGGGTTTGTTTCATAATTTCTCTTGAGATATATTTTTTGAGGAGTAAGTTATTTTTGTGTGAAATTTTTAGTGATCATTCCTAACCTTTTCCTATTTTTCATTTTTCATTTTAGTTTGGGTAAGGGTTCCATTATAGCCTGTAGATCTATAAAAGAAAACCAAGTATTTTCCTAACATTCACCACCTAACTATGAACATGGGAGAAGACAAACATATCCTGGTGTAGTTTCTCTCAAAAAACTTATCTTAGATCAGGTACAACTCCATAAATTTACCTCTTTACCTTATGAAAACATAGATGTGATTCAAATTCCATGAAACTATTCCCATTTACTGGGTTCTTGAATTTTGAATCCTCGATATTATTAGAGCTTAGAACTATCAAGATAACCATCCATATTTATTTTACCTTGAAATTTTCTTCTACCCTCAAAAAGTGCTTCTTTATAATACACATCTTTCCAAAATGTTGTTATAGGGGTTTATTGAGTAGAAAATGGAAATAAAAAATGTTAAAAAGTAAAATATTTACAATGCGAGCCACTGATTCACTATGTATTCCAATTGTTAGTGGTTGATGAGAGAATGTTGAATTTCATCCAATCCCTATTGCCTCCATTATCCTATATTTCATTATTCGCTTAGAAAATTAGAACATGAAGCTCATTTGAATGCCATTTTCGATGACAAGATCACCCATAAGACTTATTCTTTTAGATAGGGATGCCAATTTCCTTGAAAATGCATCTTTGCTTATGATGTGATTTTTTTATTTTGATAATATCGACAAAATTGATCAAATCTTACTCTAACTCTCAATTCATTTATTTTGACAATACTAGACCATAGAGATTTGAATAGCTAAATACAAAATACAAAATTGGTTTTACTAAATAAAATGATTTGATGTTAAAAATCCTAATGTCTATAAACTTATAATAGTATTTTTTTTAAAATAAAACTAATTGATTAAAAAATTTACTAAAATAAATACTCTAAAAATAAAATTTAGAACCTAAAGACAAAACTACACACACATTTTAATAAACAAAAAATAATGTCAATAGAAAAGACTTTATAATATCCAAAATTTAATATTACTTTTTGACACATGAAAAATAAGTCTCCCTCTCTCTCTCTCTCTCTCACACACACACACACACACACACACACCTAAAAATAAACTTTAGAACGTAAAGACAAAACTATACACACATTTTAATAAATAGAAAATAATATCAATAGAAAAGACTATATAATATCCAAACTTTAATACTAATTTTTGACACATGAAAAATAAGTCACACACGCATGCTCTCTCTCTCTCTCTCTCTCTCTCTCTCTCTCTCTCTCTCTCTCTCTCTCTCTCTCTCTCTCTCTCTCTCTCTCTCTCTCTCTGTGTGTGTGTGACTTATTTTTCATGTGTCAAAAAGTAGTATTAAAGTTTGGAAATTATATAGTCCTTTCTATTGATATTAGTTTTTTTTAATTAAAATGTGTGTGTAGTTTTGTCTTTAGGTTCTAAAGTTTGTTTTTAAGTGTTTATTTTAGTACATTTTTTAATCAATTAGTTTTATAAAAAAAATTACTATTATAAGTTTATAGACATTGGGATTTTTAACATCAAATCATTTTATTTAGTAAAATTGATTTTGTATTTTGTATTTATCTATTCATATCTCTATGGTCTAGTATTGTCAAAATAAATGAGTTGAGAGTTAGAGTAAGAGTTGATCAATTTTGTCGATATTATCAAAATTAAAAAAAATCACATCATATGCAAAGGATGCATTTTCAGGGAAAATGGTATCCCTATGCTGAAAGAGTAAGTCTTATGGGGGATCTTGTCATAAAAAATGGCATTCAAATGAGCTTCATGTTATACTTTTCTAAGCAAAAAATGAAATATAATATAATGGAGGCAATAGAGATTGGATGGCATTCAACATTTTCTCATCAGCCACTAACAATGGGGATACATAGTGAATTAGTGGCTCGCATTGTAAATATTTTACTTTTTAACATTTTTTTTTCCATTGTCTACTCAAGAAACCCATATAATAAAATTATTATCTGCTCAATAAACCCATATAACCTAAAGACAAAAATACACACACATTTTAATAAACAAAAATTAATATCAATAGAAAAGATTATATAATATCTGAACTTTAATACTACTTTTTGACACATGAAAAATAAGTCACACACACACACACACACACACACACACACACACACACACACACACACACACACACACACACACACACACACACACACACACACACACACACACACACACACACACACACACACACACACACACACACACACACACACACACACACACACACACACACACAGACAGATAGAGACACACACACACACACATTTGTGTTTGCATATAGACACATAGATGTGTGTGTGTGTGTGTGTGTGTGTGTGTGTGTGTGTGTGTGTGTGTGTGTGTGTGTGTGTGTGTGTGTGTGTGTGTGTGTGTGTGTGTGTGTGTGTGTGTGTGACTTTTTCTTTATGTGTCAAAAAGTAGTATTAAAGTTTGGATATTATATAGTCTTTTCTATTGATATTATTATTTTTTTATTAAAATGTGTGTGTAATTTTGTCTTTAGGTTCTAAAGTTTATTTTTAGAGTGTTTATTTTAGTAAAGTTTTTAATCAATTAGTTTTATAAAAAAAATTACTATTACAAGTTTATAAACATTAGGATTTTTAACATCAAATCATTTTATTTAGTAAAACCAATTTTGTATTTTGTATTTAGCTATTCAAATCTCTATGGTCTAGTATTGTCAAAATAAATGAGTTGAGAGTTAGAGTAAGAGTTGATCAAGTTTTTCAATATTATCAAAATAAAAAAAATCACATCATATGCCAAGGATGCATTTTCAAGGAAACTGGCATCCCTATGTTGAAAGAGTAAGTCTTATGGGGGATATTGTCATCAAAAATGGCATTCAAATGAGCTTCATGTTCTAATTTTCTAAGAAAATAATGAAATATAGGATAATGGAGGCAATAGAGATTGGATGACATTCAACATTCTCTCATCAGCCACTAATAATGGGGATACATAGTGAATTAGTGGCTTGTATTGTAAATATTATACTTTTTAACATTTTTTATTTCCATTATCTAGTCAATAAACCCCAGTGTCTAAAGTTACAATCATCATCATGGCCTAAATCCATTAGAGTCGACCCCTATAATCAATGAAATCATAAATAAATAATTTAAAAAATCATAAATTGATTATTTATCATAATAGACAATAAAATAATTTAAAATAATAATAATTTTCAAATCCTATTAGTCTACCCAAAATTGATAATAATAAAAATAATAAAATACTGATTAAAAAAATAATTATGTTGATCAAATCCCAAGGTAGTCAAATTCCCACAAAGGGATGTCCCATGATGGTATTCCAAGCCAAGAGACCAAATATGGTGTAATCATACCCAATAGCATAACAAGCTAATAAGACAAGCCACTCCATATGACTTAAAATTAAGTATCAACAACATTAATGGGGAAATTACCCACACATGAAATCATCCAAAAGAATGAATCCAAGCAAGGAACCATAACAAAATGCAAAAATATAAAGTGAGACAAATAAAAGACAAAAAAATGATAACAAAATAGAATTATGAAACTATGGTGGGTCAGTATCACATCAAACATAATATACCTATTTTCTTACAACTTCTCAATCATCCCTCAAGTATTCCTGAGATGTCTAAACCCACCATTGAGCCTAGCTCATGACTTGGTTCCTGCATCCACCACATAAGACATTAGTAGTACCTAAATGATGTTGATATAAATAGTAATAATTCAAAATAAATCATTAAAAATTAAATAATAAATAAGCATAGTTATATATCACTTTAAATGGACTAGAGTCAATATTGATGACTATGAACCCAAGCATGCCCTGTGAAACATAATCAACATTTGCAAAAGTAGTCAATGTTAATCTACATCAGTGAAACATGCTAAATCAATAACATATAGTAACATAACTAAATTGAAACAACATGTGTGTGTGTGTGTTGTTTCAATTTAGTTATGTTACTATATGTTATTGATTTAACATGTTTCACTGATGTAGATTAACATTGACTTATTTTGCAGATGTTGATTATGTTTCTCAGGGCATGCTTGGGTTCATGGTCATCAATACTGACTCAAAAAATATATTAAGTGTAAACCATGATATAGATAAATCAAAAAAATTACCCAAAATATCATGTATCTCCACCATCTGAAATAGAACCAACATCAACAGTCGTTAGTCTAAGTGATATCAAAACATGCTAAAATAACTATAAATAAAGTATCTATAATGGGCCTCAAAGTTGGGTCATGACATATTCAATTTGGGAAATTTGAACCTTGGTTTTATTCATATGATCAATGATATAAAAAGAAGATTAAAAAGTAGGAATTATGTCATCATTGGTGGAGATAGGAGGAGAAAACACAAAACTTCCCATTTTATTAAGATGTTTACCCTTTATAAGGTTTGGCAAAGGAGTACCTCTATAGAGGTCAAACTTAGGGGCAATAATGGATTTAGGAGCCTCTTTATTGTTATGCTTGTCAAATAATTTATTATTTTATATACCTTCAACTTATCATTTTGATATTTGGTGAATACAAAATATGATTAACTATTCATACCCTCAAATATATTGTTGTACCCCTCATATTTGGGTTCATATTCAAGCAATCCCATAATGGAGTTAATGATAGGTTCCTAAATTTCTTGATCAAATCTACCTAAAATGTCTTCTTATGGTGGTTAATCTTTAGTGTCAATTACATGTGATTGGTAAGTAGTCAAGGTAATTATCCTAAACATATAGGTAGATTTGATCATGAGTAATTAACACCAAGAGTGATTGGTAAGTATTCAAAGTAATTATCCTAACCATTAGTGTCAATAAACATACATGAAAACTGAATTTTCATAGGATCTATTTTGTTAGTTAGTTATGGAGTTGGGGCAGAGAGTCTGCGATAAATTTTCCATTATATGAAACAAATGTCTTTATATGCACATCATCATATGGTAAAACATGGTGAACCTTAGTAATTTACTTATTCAAATCCAATATATAATTTTCCAATTTCTAGATCAAAGGATTAGTTGAATTATTCTCTTTGATTTTTAATGATTAATTTTTTAGTTTTCTGGCAATGATCATATCATCTTATATTTATAAAGCTTGAGTTTATTCTATTTCAAAAATTTGAGGGATATTTATTCTCAAGAAGAAGCTCACATCTAGTGCTTATGTTCCTATAAAAATCACCTATGATTTTATTTAGTAGGCATGGTAGTATGTTAGTTGAATCCGTGTGAGGACTCTCATGGGTGAGTAATTATATTAGTATAAGAATAATGTGTGTAAGAGTTGTGTATGAGTAAAAACAAATATATATAACATTGTTTGTAGATATGTGAGAGAATAAAGGTAGGGATGAAAAATATTTTAGGGAGATTATAATTTTTCAAAGACTATCTTTGAATCCTCATTATTATGAGCTCATTGACCTATTTAAGTGTAATCTTCACTCAAAAATAATAATCTCTAATGAATTAGAAAAGTAGATTATTGAGTCTATTGTGAAGCATCATATGTGTGTTTAATTTAATCAAATATTGAATCAAATCAATAATTGGCCTCAAATACAAGTTATAAATAGAGCATGAGAGCTTTATGTGGGAACAAGAGACTAGTATTTTTGAAAAATAGACATTGAATTATATTTTCATTATTATTATTGGTATCTCTGACTTGATCATATTATATCAATAGTCGATGTGTGATGACATAGTAGAACTAAATCATTATTTTTATTACTAGGGTCCTTAATCTAGACATGAAGAATGAATAAGGTGCTTACTTACCTATACATACAACCAATCCCAATACATAAATGAAACAAAAATGGCCAAGGTGATGGTGAAGGGTTAAGGAAAATAGGTATAAAACCTTCTTGAGACAATTTGTAACTAAATTAGAAGTTTTTAATCCTTAACTTCCTATTATACATTCAATATATGGTGTCTCAAATCATCATATCAATTTATACCTTTATCTAAACTTTAAATTTCAAGAAAATGTGAAAACTAGGTATTTAGGTCTTATAATTAGGCCTAAAGGCCGAGAAATTTAGATATATCTCCTTCAATTTGTAAAAATAACTTTTAAACCACTTATAACACTTAAAAATCATCTTAAAACACCTCTCTATAAATTTTTGATAATTTTGACATGTTCATTTTTGAGTTAGATTGATTTTTATGCTTCAAAATCCTATTTTAGGGTTTCATGACTGTGTAAGGTAGTGAGTAGAAATTGAAGATAAATTATAATTTAAATACTTGTTTTTTAATTTTATTTTTTTGTGAAGTTCATACACATGTATATATTACTCTACCACTTGTAATTTTCATCAAAACAATCTTTAATAAATGAGGAAGTATAACTTTTCATGACTATATGAATGCTTTTCTTGAGTGTAGTAAGTTGATACTATATCTTTAGGTTTAGAAAATAAATAAAAACAATTAAAAATAAATAAATGTGTTTATAAAACTAAAAAATCACTCACATGGATTCTAAGATTTTAGTTGAATCAAGGTACTCAATAAGACATTCATTCATTATTTTTGTTGTAAATGAGTTACAATAGTATTGTAAACAACCTTGTTTTCTAAAAATTCTCCCTCTTTCTCTTTGAAATATTAAAATTATTGATATTTTTTATTTTTCTCTCTCCTCTCCCATGCACACATATCTCTTCCCACTCTCTTTACTTTAATTCTAGCTCCTCGAACATTCTAACCAACATCATCAACTTAGCATATGTCTTATTTTTACCTGAGTTTAGAAAGTTAGTTATGAATTAAGACCTTAAAACTATTCAAAATATTTATTAACACATTTATTGATCCATACATGAAATATCATGACCAAAAAATTCACTAGGAGATGATTGAAACTTCAAAAACACCTTAAACACTTTTAAAAAATTAAATTTCTAGTTTTGATGGAAAAATTGAAAACACGCCAAAAAGACCAAAACAAAACAAGGTTAAGCATGGAAAATATTCATATACAAAAAATATGACCTCTTAACCTATTCAATACCAAAAGTCATAAAAAATAAATGAATAAAATTGAGGCTCCTGCATCAAGCTCCTTGATTATAAAATCATTCATGAGCTCATGCTTAAGAGGTATTCAATGGTAGTTCTATATTAAACTATTTCAGATGGATTCAACCAAGATGCATATTCAAGAGGATTATTCTCCCACTTGAATAAATATTTGAAATACTCTTTACCTCTAGTTCTCTTGAAAACATGTTAGTCCAAAATAGTTTCCAGTCCATCCTTTTGTGCCTTGGGTAACTGTTATCCCCAATCAATGACATGTTCATTATCATATTTAGATGCCTTTACTATGTCTTCTCATGATCTACAAAGATATAGGTATGATACATTAAAAATATGTGACATCCTAATAACAAATGGGATTTATAGTTTATAGGCATTAGTAGAAAAAAAAGGCTCAAGACCTTACAAGGTCCTATCTTCTTCATTTTTAGTTTATTATATTTACCTTTAGGAAATATCTCCACACTAAGGTGTGCTAACACTAAATCACCCGTCTAAAAATTCAATTCATTATTTTATCATTAGCTTTTATGTACTTACTATCACTCAACCCAACTATTTCTTGACTTATTCATTGCTCGCGTAGCTCTTGCATGGCTATGACAAGGTCTTCACCTTCAACATTCTTCTCTTAATTTCCCAAATCTCTAGTATCATAAACACCTATTAGATTGATCCCATAAATAATATGAAATGGAATTGAAAATATACTCTTATTAAGTGAATCATTATATGCAAATTGTTTGATCTAACATTTGATTCAATTACTTTAGACTATCACTTACCAAACATATTAATAGATTCCCTAATCATGTATTGACAAATTCATTCTAACCATCAGTTTGGGGATGGTATGATGAACTAAAACTCAATGTATTTCCCAACATTTTACAAAGTGTTCTCCAAAAATCTATAACAAACTTTGTATCCTATCAGAAGTAATAATTTTAAGAATTCCATGCAACCTTACTACTTATTTAAAGAACAAATTAAGAACATCAGTAGCATCGCCTATCTTCTTGCATGCTATGAAATGTGCCATTTTTGAAAATAGATAAATAAAACAATAATTTAATCATTACCTTGTGTGCTTAGAAAACCTAGTAAAAATTCCATACTTATTACATCCCATGACCTATTTAAAATGGTAGTGGTTGATATAGACCTACATTTTCACTATCTCCTTTGACATGTTAACATATCTATAATCTTCCCACAAATTTATTAATACCATCTTGCATTATTGGTAAATAATAATATACAATGTGCTGAGCAAAGGTCTTTATTTGTTTAGAATCACCTATTAAGCTATAATTATGCTTTTCTTTTAGCGAACTATCTCTCACAGACCCCTAGGTATGCATAGTTATTTATCTTTGAATAAAAATCCTTATTGAATCATGTAGTCCATCTATAGATTATTATCCATGCTTGTTGTATTTCTACAATCCTCTTAATCTTCCTTGAAATTAGGATCTTCCTCATACAACTCCTTTAATGACTCAAATCCCAAAATACCCACTTGAGATTCATGTATGAGCATACTTTTCCTAATCAATGCATCAGTTATCTTATTATACTTCCCACTATTATGTTTTAAACTACTATATATATATATATATATATATATATATATATATATATATATATATATATATATATATATATATAACACTATCTAGTTTACATGTCTTTGTCTCAACTTATATTGACTATTGATGAATTGTAAAGAATGATTATCTGTATATATCATAAAGTCCTTAGAAAAAATGCAGTGCATGAAATTCTTCAATGCTTGGATGATGGAATATAATTATGGATCATAGGCTAAATAATTCTTCTTGGATTCATTTAGATTTTCATTAAATTAAGCAATATGCCTTCTTTATTGGCTCAAAATAGCTCCAATAGCTAACCCACTAACATCACATTCAAATTTAAATGGTTTGTTAAAATTAGGTAAAGCCAAGATAGGTTGCTTAGTTATCTTTTTATTCAAAATATAAAGTTTCTTCTTGGGTGATTCCATCCGATGAAATTTATTCTTCTCACCTTTTATATTTTAAATAATAGGTGCACAAATACAACTAAATTTCTTAATTAAATTTCTATATAAAATAGATAATCCATGAAATATTTTTACTTCAAAAACACTTCTTCAATTAGGCCACTCCACTATTGCTCTTACCTTTTCTTGGTTCTTTTTAAAAACATCCTAAGAAATGATAAATCCAAAGTAATTTAACTCATAATGCATGAAGGTACACTTATTGAGGTTATTCATTAATTTATCTACTTATAGCTTATTCGACACCATCTTTAGATGATTGATGTGTTCCTCCTTTGAATTTTTAAAGATCAAAATATCATGCAAGTAAACAATAACAAATTTACAGGTAAATTACTTTAACACCTCATTCATTAGTATCATGAAGGTACTAGGAACATTTGTCAAACCAAATGGAATAATAATCCACTCATACAATCCACAAATTATTTTTGAAGGTTATTTTCCACTCATTGCCTTCTCTAATTTTGAGTTTATCATAATCACTATACAAATCTATGTTTGAAAAATATTTTGCTTCACTCAAACAATCCATTGGGTCATCCATCGTTGATAATATAAATATCTACTTGATAGTTATCTTATTGATGGCTCTAGATTCTATACACATTTTCCATTCCCCACCTTTTTAAAAGTTAAGAGTACTAGTATAACACATGGACTTAGATTATCTATAATAAGCCTTTATCTAATAGCTCATGTACTTGTATTTTTATCTCTTTATTTTCCTTATATGTCATTGTATAGGCTAATTTATTTAATAAATTACCTCCTTGGATGAGATCCATATGATGGCTTATGATCCTCATTCGTGGAAACCCATTAGACAATTCATCAACCACTATATCCATATACTCATCCAATAAATATTAAATTTATAAATGCAAGATGAAATAAATGCAACTAGATAGTGTTATTAAAAAAACTAATTGATAGTTATCTAGTTTACGGTTAGTACTTGATATCCCTTTTGGATCCAAGATACTTTATACTATGTAAGATGTTTCGATCTTTTCAATCCTAGTTTTCAACCATTTTTGAAGAAACAAAATTATTTTTAGTACCACTATCAATGATAATCTTAAAATACTTACCTTTTGATTATTATGTAATCCTAAACAATGTCTTCCTTTGGGCTAGTTCCTTCACTTTTTTGTTTGGATTTAACAGTACTCTTTTCACCAATAAGGGCTCTCCCACTTGAGGTTCTTCCACATGCGATGGTTATCCTACATTTTATTTTTCATCTTGAAAAAATTGAATTCTCCCTTTAGTTCTAGTATGGCTTGTTTTTGGATTCTCAAGACATTCATATGACCTATGGCCATCACACCTTTTATGTTTGAAACGTTTAACCCAAAAGATTATTGCTTTGCATCTTGTTTATGGTATTCTTCCTTTGTATTAATAGCCTCCTCTTGTATTATTAGCTTGAAATTTAGAGTTTATTATTTATTCATTATGAACTTGTAACTAACTTATACCACCATGTTTTCATCTAGCTCTAAAATTTATACCTCTTCTTCTTGATTGTTAAATTTGTTTTCTATCCAACTTATCTTCTTCTTTGAGAGAAAATTGATAATCCTCTTCCACTGATCTTGGAGATAAAAATGCTCATTCCACCTTGAATATTAAAACTCATACCATTGATATACCTTGATATTTTGTCAACATCTTATTTTACATGACTAGTTATGATTGTAAGCTAATAGACTTCTTTGGTTTAGTCCTTTACACTCATGTATTTTTACTTCAAGTTTTGAAGTTTCTTGAATAGTTTTACTTGGTAGTATATAGGCATGAATTTTTACTTGATTTTATCTAATATTTTATCCCATGAATTTATTTTCTCTTTACCTCTTTTCATTCTTTCATCTTGGACATTATCCCATTAAAGAGATACATGTCCCTTCAACTTAGTACAATAAAACATGACTTTATTCTCTTCATTTATTCCTTCATAATCAATTTTTTTTCCATTACAATTATCTAATCGATAATTTATTTAGCATTTAAGATACCTACATATATTGAAACCTCTAATTTATGCTTGGAACCTGCTCCCATGATTTCTTATAAGATTCTTTCTTTTGTTCTTTCTTCCTATTCATTTTTTCAAAAAAAATTCTCATGGTTATTCATCCTTATCACTCACATCACTATTCTTACTCCCTATAACCCAAATCAATTATCATTACACCTCTTCTCTGATAAATATTTATTACCTCTAAATGTGATTGCAAATTTCTCATCTCTTTTGACAATACATCTCTTGGTTGTCTTCTCTGACCTCCTTTAACACCACCTATGGCTGCTCCTCCAAGTGCCATTTTTTTACTTGTTGAAATTTTATATTTTACAACCTAATCTTCACTCTTATTAATGAATAATCTTTATCCTTATTTCACTTTTTAATCACAACCAACCCTTCTCTAATACCAAATATGATGGTGAAGGGTTAATGAAGAATAGGTCTAAAACCTTATTGAAATAAATTTGTAACTAAACAAGGAGTTTTTAATATTAAAAATCTTATTTTGCATTTATTTTATGTTTTATCAACTCATATTATTTATTTTTACCTTTATTTATACTTGAAATTGTAATAAATTATGAAAAGAGGGTTTTTAGGCCTTCTAGTTTGGCCTGTAGACTATGAAATTTGTATATCTTTCCTTAAAGTTGGATTTTTTTAAAACCAATTACAAAACTTAAAATTTATTTTTAAAAACCTCTCTACAAAATTAAAAGAATTTTTACAAGTTCATTTTTGATTTATAGTTATTTTTGTGCTTTAAAACCCCATTTTAAAGGTTTCCTAACTATGTACAAGTAGTGAGTAGAAATTAAAGATAAATTCAAATTTGAAGAATTAGTTTAGAATATTATTTATTTTAAAATTTCCTCCACATTTATCTATTAATATGTCCTTGGAATTAACATCAAAATAATTTTAAAAAGTGAGAAATGTTAGGACTTTTTCCAACGTTGTAACTATAGTTTAGGTTTGTTAAGTAATAAATAAATTATAAAATGGGCATGCATATTTATTATAAATACAACCCTTAAATAAACTAAGTTATATTTACTTAGTTTTATTTTATGTTTTGTGTTAATAATAAAACTACCTTACAGGTTGAATTCCCATAGATAGTTGGTCATTTACTTGGTTTTTACCAATCATAAGGTGAAAACATATATATATTCATGTTTGATATTGTAAAAGGGTTAATAACATATTGGAACCCTTTTATATATACCTATTTTGAATACTCATAAAATTCTTGTGGACTATTTAATGTATACACAAGATTACCCTATGGTAATTTTTATGTGTTGATGTGACTTGAATGTTATTAGTTGTATCAGAGCATGGCAAAAGAGAGCATGGTGAACTAAGGTAAAAGAAGATGTGAAAGACAAACTCATGTGGTAGCAAAGAAGGCTCACATGAAATCAAGTTTGAAATGAACATGTTCATTGAAATAATAATGTATGCCCTTTAATCATAACATTAGTGTAAAGTTTTAAAAACTATTCAAATATTAAAATTTTCAAATACACTTAAAGTGCATATATTAAATCCTCTAATTGGATGATATGTGATTAAATACATTGAAAATTTGATTTTTATGGATATATGCCTATAGAATCTTTATCCTCCATTTTGAATCCATCAAAATCCTATAGTAGCTACTTGTTTAAATCAAAATCTTAACATTTTGGTCAAAAAGACCAAATAAACCATTTATACAACTTTTTCAAACTTGAAAACCCTTGTAAGAATGTGGTAACCTCAAAAAAATTGTGGAGAAAATCTAAGTGAATATTCTTCTTGTTACTATTTAGTTAGAGTCTCTATTTGCCAAAAATCTAATTTAAAACAACCTGGGAGATTTTAAAACCATTTTTCCAAGTTGCATGGCCTAATTTTTTACCTGTACACCTCTCATGGCATCCAAAAAAATCCATCTATTGTTCATTTTTCATATAATTCTCTCTTGGTAATTTGAAATTGATCAAAACTTGCATTGTATGTCCATGTGCATATTTATACAACCTTGTATAGACATGAAAAGAGTTTTATAATTTTTTTGGGTAGTCATGGTATCTTAGTTGAAGCTAGGCATGGGATTGAACTAGTAAAAATAAACTTTCATTTTTCAAATGTTTTTTTTTTATATAGTTTGATCAATATTTATGATTTAAGTGGTCCACAAATCAAAGAAGAGTTTATCAAATTTCAAGTTTTTAATGGATGAAATAAATTTTTACTTGGAGATTTTTTTTTTTTTTAGCTTTCATAGAGAACAAAATTAGTTTTAAATATAAATTTATCTTTATATGTCTTGGAAAGGATCATAGAGCAATTGAAAAGGCTTATTTTTTATAAACCCTTGGAAGTTGGAGATCCTAGGTTCAAATCTTCCTTTTGGTCAAAGTTTGTATTTGGTCAATTTATTTTATAGAGAAATATTCCACTTTTGGAATCCTTTTTATAATTAAATGCATGTTTTGCATATTGTAAAGAGCATAAATATCTTAAAAGAGTGAGAAATAGTGGAATAAATAGCTATATGTTTCTTTGATGCAATAAGGTTGTAGATATTTGCTGAAATAAGGGTTTAATTGGTGAAATGAAGGTGTAAAGAATTTATTTTTGATGAGGTTAAGTGTAGAAACCATAAAAAATACTTCATTTGATCTATGTGGAGGTTAAGTGTAACCCTGTAGAAGTATTATTTTGTGCCAAGTGTTATTGTGAGTAAGTTGCTTTTTCATTTTTTTCATTTATTTTCACTTTAGAATAATGAAAATTAAATTTTTTTATTTCAGATAGTGAGTGTTTAATGATTTATAATTACACTAATTGGAAATGTTTAATATAAACACATCCAATAATTCAATTTAAAATAATGAAAATTCAAAATTTTCTTTCAGATAGTGATTGGTTAATGATTTCTAATTACATTGATTGGAAATGTTTAATAGAAAAATCATTAATTTTTAATGAATTATTTGATGTTGTGAAGGATGAAAATCCCATATTTCTAATGAACATGCTAAAATTGATATTTCTAATATGATTGATTCTAAATCCTTAGCTTTAATCAAGTATTTTTGCACTAGATTTACTTACATTCATATTGAAAAGTCTCCCCATAGTTACAATGTATGGAAGTCTTTATACGATTTGTATGATAACCACCCCAAACATAAGAAGATATATATACATATGTAACTATTTAATTATCATTAGAGGAAGATGGGGATATAGGAGAGTACATGTCTAAGTTAAATAACATTGCTACTATATATACTAAGGCTAGGTTTAGTAAACTTGATGATGATCTCATTGTAATTACTACATTGAAAGGACTACTTGTGTCCTATAAAAACTTTATGGAAATGTTTCATGTCTCTAACAAGATCACATGCATAAATTTTTATAAAACTATTGAGTTGATTAATTATCACAACCTTTATCTACCAAATAAATCTAATAAAATTGAGGAAGCCCATGTTACAGAGTTCAATCCTAGTTTTTCTTCTTTTGGTCAACAAAAATATAGAGGGAAAAGATATAGAGGGGGTGGAGGTTATATAGGAGGAATATTTCAAAATAGAGGTAGAGAAAATCATCAGAAAAACTATTCTAATGAACGATCTATCCATTCTCATTAAAATAATATGATTGATATAGGACATGGTCACAACTCATATAGAGGTAGACGTCGAGGTAGATCAAGCATTCAATGTCATAGATATTAAAAAAATTGGTCACATTAATTCTTATTCTAGGATTCCTTTTGACAAAATTCATAAACCAAAAAAAGTAATTAAGTCTAACTCTACTCAGTATGTAGACCATGAATATTATGAATAAGGAAATTTTGCTCATGAGTATTCATTTAATGCATTGGGGAACATTGCTTAAATGGAATATGAGTTCATAGATATTTGGGTTTTAGATACAAGTAAAACCAAACACATGACATTTAAGCAAGACTTGTTTTGTACTTTCAAAGAATCATCTCTCACTCTAGGGTCCTTTGTAGATAACTCTATGCATATTCCACAAGGACTTGGGTCTATTTGGATTCCTCTTCCTTATGGTTCTATCAAATATTTGGAGAATGTTTGGTATGTTCCCACATTGAAAAAACATCTTCTTTCTTTGATAACTACTCATAATAAGGGTTATAAAATTGTGCTTGAAAATGGGCTCATTTATACTAACTTGGTCAAATAAGGATACAAAACAATATATACAAGTTATGAGGAAGGGTAATTTGGTTCATTTGCATTGTAAAGTACTTCTTTCCACAATAGAACTTATAATAGTTGTTACTATAGGTATATTTATAATTTCTACATAACATTTATGTCATCCCTACTATGGAATTTTAATGTTCACTATTTGGTGGACTTACAACGATATGGCATGGTGAATGGTTTTCCCACTTTTTGCAAATATAATATTGTTTGTGAGTCATGTGTTTTAAGCAAAGAAAATAGGGAATTTTTTCCTAATAATTCTTAGTAGTGAGCTAATAGATGTTTGTAATTAGTTCATAGTGATGTTTGTGATATGAAAAAGTCATCCATTAGAGGGTGAAGGTATTGTGTGTTGTGTATTGATGATTTTTCTAGAATGACTTGGGTGGTTTTTATAAAAAACAAATAAGAGATTTTCACTAAGTTTATTCAATGGTTACACTTAATTGAAAAATAAATAGGTTCACACTTAGCTACTCTTCATTTAGATAAGGGTAGTGAGTATAATTCAAATGAATTCTTGGAATATTTTTAGGATCATGAAATCCAACAACAATATAGTAATGTTTATACTCCATAATAGAATGGAGTTTTTGAATGAATGAACAAAACTTTATAGGGAACATATCGATCTATGTTACACTATAAAGAACTCTATGATAATATTTGGGCAGATGCCATTGGTAATGCATTGTATTTGAAGAACAAATCCACTAAAAATACACTTTTGGGTAAAACTCCATATGTGCCTTAGCATGGGTTTAAACCAAAAGTTAAACACTTGAATATTTTTGGATGTCTTTGCTTTGATTTAGTTCCTACTGAACATTGAACTAATTTGGAATCTCATAGTAGACAATACATCTTTCTTGGGTATTCAAAAAAATAAAAATGGGTATCATTTGATTGCACAAGATATAAGCAAATTCATAATGAACAGGGATGTGATATTTGATGAATTTGGTAATATGAACATTGTGGAGATTGACTCTCAATTTGAGACATTAGAAAGAAAGATTCAAAAACACACTAAGGGATTGAATAATGAAGCTAAATCTCATAGATTATGGTATGAGATGAGTATATATTCCATTTATTACTCAATTATTTCACAAAATAATGACTTAAAAAATGATGAAAATTTTCTAACTCATCCTCCAAATGGTGCACATCAAGAGAATTATGGTATTCTTATTCTTGACAATTTACACAAGTATACAAAATGGGCTAAAAATACTCTTAATGACTTGAAATTAGATAAAGTATAATAGGTCTTCATATTTCTCATAAATAGGTAAATTATGCAATGGTTGTTATTACATCTTCCACTGAGGCATCAACTATTCATGAAGCTTCTACTGAATAGGTTTGGTAAAATATAATGCAAAATGAGTTTGATTCCATTCTTAATAATATTACTTGGGTTTTAGTTTATTATCCTCCACATTTTCAACCCATTATATGAAAATTATTTTATATAATAAATTATAAATCATATGGATCCATTGATAAACATAAGGCGAGGATTGTTGCAAAAGGCTATGTGTAATAAGAAGGCATTGATTATGAGGAAACATTTGCATCGACCACCAAATGGCATTATTTGTATGGTTCTTTGTTTAGAAACATAAAATGGTTTTAAATTCCATCAAATGGATGTCAAAAGTGATTTTTTAAATAGTGATTTACAATAAGAAGTTTATATGACACAACCCTAAGGTTTTGAGAAAGTGGGTGCAAAACATAAAGTGCGTAAATTAATCAAAGCTCTTTATGGGATCAAATGGGAACCCAGGGCTTGGTATGAAAAAATGGATTCCTACATGAAGAAAATTGGCTTTACACTTAGTGAATCTGATGATACTCTCAATATTTGAGTGCATGTAAAGAAATTCATAATTTGTGTTCTTTATGTTGATCACTTATCTATCATAGGAAATGATGAAAATCACAATAAGTCTATAAAAAAGGAAATAAAAGGCAGGTTTGGGCTGACAAGTCTTGGAATTCTTCACTATTATCTTGGCATATAATTTACTCAAAATATCACAATAGTTTCATTTCAAAAACTAAGTATATTTTTTGAGTTATTAAACAGGTTTGGTATGAATGATTACAAACCTATCACCATTCCAATGGAAAGTAACTTGAAATTATCTAAGGATGATGTTAGTGTATTTTTGATGGCACAAAATACTAATAGTTAGTGAGATTTTTGATATACTTGATGGCTACTAGGCTTGATATATCCTTTGTAGTTAGAATTTTGTATACATTTATGCATGAGCCTAGATAAATTAATTGGCATGCAGAAAAAAGAATACTTCATTACCTTTACAGAATTAAAACTTATGCCCTTGAGTATTACTACAATAATAAATTCAAACTTTTTGGGAATTGTGATTCATATTTTGGAATATGTGTGGATGATAGAGTGTCCATAATAGGTTACACTATGCATATTGGTTCAATTTCCATTACAAAGTGTTATAACAAGTAGGATAGAATGGAAAATTCATCAATATAAATCAAATACATCACAACATGGGATGCTTTCATATAAATTATTTATTTATGACACATTCTCGAAGACCTGAAGATTTATTAGATTAATCCTAAATAGTTATACATTGATAATCAAAGTGTAATTGAGATGTCTAAAAATATAATATTTTATGCCAAAATGAAACATATGAATGACAAATATCATTATCTATGAATTTTGGTGTCAAATAAATTGCTTGACCCAATATATTTCCCAACAACTGATCAAATAATTGATATCTTCATAAAACCCCTAGAAATAATTAAATTTGAAAAACTAAAAAAAAAAATGCGTGGCATGTATCCAAAGAATTGACTTTGGATCATAAGGGGTTTATTCAAACTTGTTCCAAAGACTTAACTATAATTTAGGTTTGTTTGGTGTTGATTATTTTAAATGAACTACAGGTGCTCTCTAGTGTTTAAACAACCCTTCTCATTTTAGAATCTAAATATTCAAGGCATGAGTTGAAGGTATTTGGCATTTGAGGTGCTTGTGGTGAAAATAGGGTAAAGCAACATGGACTATTCCATTATATTTATAGAGTTTGATAGTTGGTGGCCATATTAGTCTTTAGTACTGACTTTAACAAATAGACCTAGATCCAAACTACTGACTAAGTTAAATGATTATGAATAATATTTTATACTAAAGTGAATTGTTAAAAAAAGTATCAAAAAGAAGGGTAAATCAAGAAAGAAATAGTGATTATTGAATCTTGATTTTAAACATGTTGATAGAGTTTATAGAATGACCAAGACTAATCTTAACCAGTATATAGTGTGAAGTAGCCTAAGATCACATCCCACTATAAACCAAGCCTAGTTTTGAAGATAGGATGATGATACAATTAAGAAGTTGAATTTAATTTTAGGTTTTGCACTACATTTAGATAGCTAATGTACATCTATGTTTCAGAATAAATAAAGCAATGTAAACCCATTTTTATTCCACTAACCTAACATTACACAAGTTAGCAACCTTCTAATTAATGATGTACTCAGTATTTTATAAATTATTCATTTTTACACTCAAACAAGCAATTGAGAAACTTTAGCAATTGAAACACATTAAATTAGATGATTCCTATAGAATTTTTTGATCCCTTTCTATTGATTTCTTAAAACCATTATACAAAATATTTTTAAGTCTCTCCCCTTTACAATTGGTAATACATGCCCCTCTATAGGAAGCCAGGTAGTATACTAATTAGTTTTCACACTTATAAGAGTATAAAAGACAGCTTTTTTTGTTACAAATATAGTATAAATATCTTTCGCAATCTTAATAACCTTGAGGCAATCATGCCAACAAACTAGCATGTGCCTTTATAAAATAGGCTCCTCATGGTAAGTTATAACTAAAAGATTCCTAGCTTAGAGGTGGGGCCCTTTGATATTAAAGGATAGTCATTGATCATGCATGTTTCTAGTCAATTATGCTTAAGTCCATCACAAACCTGGTGATGCATCCTTCTTGTTGATCTCCTAGCTCATCAAAATCCTTGTCATACTTGTCCAAGGCCTTCTTGATGCTCCTTGCTTCATTGATTCTCTCCCTTGTATTGATTGTCAACCCTAGTATCTTGTTGTTTTCTTAGCTTGATTGGCATTGACCCTTGCCTTTGAACTCTCGAGTCACCAAAGTAACTCTATGTTGGAATTATTCATCACCAATTATTCCTAGGGTAGTGGGTTGGATAGGGTCCTTGAGCATAGTTCATAGGAGTTTCTAAATTCTGGCAATGAGTCCCTTGCCCTCTTCAAAAATATCTTAAACTTTGGATTGATATGTATTTAATGTTTGGATATTATCCTCTATGATTCCAAAGTTGGCACTAAGGTGCCCCTTACTAATAGACTTAAAATTGGGAATTTGCTTCTTGATTTGGATGTCAGAGAGCTGAGCAATTTTACTCTCCAATGCTTGCCATATAACATCTAGTTTCTTGGTGACCGAGACTTTGTTTTCTAGTACACTCTGCCTTGACCTTATGCACTTTAATGCCTTAAACATTTCATGAAATGAATTTTCAAGCATTTTCATTATTGTATCAAGCACTAAGATGATTGCTTGAGTCTGTAAACTTTCCTTTTATTACTCTAAGTCTTGAATCCTATATTTTAATCCCTAGATGCTTGCCTTAGCTTATTTGGAATGGGACTCAATCAATATTTATACATCCTCCCCATGGATGGTGGCTCTTTCAATTTCCTACCCTCCAAAAAGGGTTAACCCAGTGAATGGTTCAACCTTTTGGAAGGTGAACTCTTCTTGTCCAATCATAGCAATCCTTGTGGTATATTTTTAGCCCTAATGTATCCTAGTTGAATTGGACCTTTATGTCAAGCTTATTAAATTATGGTTGTTCAGGAACTTCCAAGCTTTCACTCCCAGAGGTTTCAATTATGTCCAATTTCTAGCCTTCCTTAGAATGAAGGAGATAGATCTTTCTTTTTACCTATTTGTCCACAATGTCCTAAATCCATCACTTGATTTCATCATGCACACCCAAACCAACTCATTTCAAGTCCCATGATGGAGAGATAAATGGTATATTCTGTAGCTTCCCATAAACAAACTAGTCAGGGATGACTGGTTTATGGATTGGGTTTTCAATTAAAAATATTGACCTCACTAGTAGGGTAAGTCAAGGTCAACCTAAGCTTCTTACTAGGTGCAAGAGGAACCAAGGCCAATTTTGAATTTCACTTCTCCCCATCTAGAGTGGTTAGTTATTTAATTTTTGTATTAGAGGTAACCTTCTACCTATTAGAACCACATGCTACTGCTATGTTGACAAGGGCACCTTCTAATGTCTTACCTACTTCAAGGGCCACCATGCTAATGAACTCCATTGGAGAAGAGGTTCTCTATGGGGATGTTAAGGGTAGAGGGCCCTATTTGGGTCTATGTTTCATCTTTGGTTCCCCAATCAAAGCTTTTCCTTTTCCTTTTATATCTTCAGATTACCCAACCTAGATTTGTTCTGCTAGTTTTGCTTCTTGTGGCTCAAATGACTATCCTCTTTGTGGCTCTTGATGGGTAGTCCCATATGGACTTAGCAATAAGTGATAATGTAGAGGGTGAATTTACCATATTTCCTATAAGGGCTTGTTGTCTTTGACCAATCTATGCTCTAATTAGATGTTGTGACCTTTGATTCTAGAAAGTACTTGTTCAAAGTTTATGGCCCTTATGTAAATGTCATCACCCACACTTAGCTGATGTCCATACTCAATATTTGGGACTCTCCTATCCCAAATGTGGTTGATCAATATGTTTCTAGGGTCCCATATCTTGAGGTCATCCAACTAAAAATCAAAGTAATGCCTATGCACCAACATGACCTCTAGCTTCTTCCAATATTTGATTATGACTTTGCCAATGTACAATGGGAAGGGGTGGACTTGAGATTTATTCTTCTCTTTGCATGTCTTGTCCACAACCTAGATAATTTGAGAGGAAATTTCCTACTCTAAAATCTCGTTAGGGACATGAATGGGTAATCAGTAGGGCTGAGTTAGGATCCCCTCTATCCTTATCACAGTGCAATCCAGGTAAAACCATATGTCCCTCATAGTTTCTACTTGTTTCTTGATGATAGGATGGAGTTTTGGCATAGGGATGCCAGTGATTTCCTCATAAATGGTAAGGAAACCACCATCATATATATATTGCATATGGTTCCTATATTTGAATATATGTAATTTAGATCAGTGGTGAGAGATTGTGGTCCTGCCATTAGGAAACTAGTTTCTTATGCCAAGGAAGGTTACATAAGCCAAGAGTGAATCTAAGAGATAAGAAATCATAAAGAATTGCTTCAAAGTACTTCTTTTAATGGTCACGAATTGTTTGGCTAGGAAAAAGCCTATCAAGTCTCCTATAGGAGGGGTTAACTTCTTTTCCAGCATAAAGTGGACATAAGATACCCAAATCTTTCTCGCATAAGTAGTGGAAGGGGAACCAAAGGCTCTATTTAGAAAGGTCATGGCTATCCTGATGCCCTCCCTAAATTATAAAATTGGAATTTTTTCATCAAGGGATTTGAAAACATGGGATCCTTAGATTAACTAAGGTGTGAGGACTAAATTTAGGCCTTGAGTGTTAGTCCAATCTCTCAAAGATGGGACATCAATATCAGGCAAGGGAATCTTGTAGTAGGTTTTGAAGGCCATGGGGGTTATATATTCAAAATTTTTTATGCTTCCTTATTAAATGATCCATTCCCCATCTATTATACAATCTATGAAAATAGGAGAAAGGACATCGATACAATGCATTACCTCTAGTTTAGTTATCACATGGTGGAGGCCTACCATCCAGATCATGACTATGTCATTATATATCTGATGCATAGTAGCGTTCCTCTTCTCTTACTAGGATATGGGCTATAATTCCTCTATAAGGAATAACTATGACTAGTTCCTGACTCTATGGACATTTAGGGCTGCTACATCCAACTCTATATCTTTTAAAATCCTCCCTTCATTTTTAGAGGTTAGATAGAGTTTAGTTTCCATCTTCATTTGTTGCCTTCACTGATGACACTAAATTATCTTTGCAAGGTCACCAAGGGTTTCAATAAGGCACTTGCCTCAAGGTTTAGTTAAATTATTATGATTTCTTTGTGACCAGTTGAAGCAACTCAAGACTTTTTCATAGAGGGCTTAGGGTTTTTTGACCTTTAATGGTGGAAATATCTAGTTTTTAACCTTATAAATGCTTTATATTTGATGGGACCCTCTTCCTCATTCCCTCTAAACTTTTAATCTTAAGAGATCTTTGATTTTGATTCTCCATGCTTACATGGAGCCTATGAGTTATGGCTCTGTGCCTTTTGTGGCAATTTTTATAAATGCTAGTTGGATATTATTTATTGGCTTTTAAAATCCTTCTTTACTTCATCTTGATAACCTAAATCCAAGTTATTATGTTCTTATTAGCCTATTGATATTTGGGTACATGGTCATGATACTTGGACTCTTGGAATATCTTTTTCATGCTACCTATCCTTATTAGTTACCACCCTATCTATACACTCACCATGTGTCAAGCTCACAAATCTTTGAAAGGTCATCGGGAATGACACAACATTGGATCAAATCTAGTGGGTGAGTGATTACCATTGATATTTATAAGGTCTAAGTCATTTACTTGAGCATATTTATTAAGTAGGTCCCATCAAATCTTCATTCTTCAACTAGAAAGATACCATGCATACTCCTCATGGTGTTTTATGTCCCTCTATCAGTCACCATGGCCATGGGTAGGCCACATGTTGAGCTCATAGAGATTTGAATGGTCATTAGGCTTGATGCATTGTTTGATCAAATCAAGTAAGAAAGTGATCACTATTGATCTTTGCAAGGTCCAAGTCATTTAAATGAGTACCTTTATTAAGTGGGTCTTGTCAAATCTTC
>JARHVA010007129.1:700000-749966 GCA_037957365.1 Torreya grandis
GGAAGAAAAAATCCTACCTTTCCCTCCATGGTGACCTTCAAAAGACCTATGAAATCAGTGAATTTTATTGTCTTTTTTTGTGGGATGCCATAAATTTGGCCCTTGCTGCTAGTAGTGAGTTATGGATTTCTTATGGATGTTGATGGTCCATTATGAAGTTGTGAAGACTTCATGATGGACATTAAAAACAAATAAATCATTATTATTTCATTATGGATTGTGGGTTTCATTATTATACTATATTTTGGTATTTTTGAATTTAGGTTTTGTGTTTTTGAGTCATAACTACATTTTGGAGAAAATAATAGGGTTACTACTATAGATTAAATTTTGGAGTTGCAATCCCATTTGAAATAAGGAATATCAAAGTGGCTATTTTTCCTTGTTATGAAACCCTTAAGAGGGGTGAGGATTTTCATATATAACCATCTTAATTTCAAACCATCCTCATTTAAAACCCCTAGGGTGATGCATAATTTCTTATAAAAACAATTTTATTGACCTTAAATTATGGATTATTCTGATGAGCTTAGATGTGTGTGATTGTGAATGCTTTAATATTCTTAGCAAGTCAAGTTATATTTTGATTTGATCCTTGATATAATCATAGACCTAGTTTATATGTTGAGTTATATTGTGTCATTGAGTTAATCCTTCTTTTGTCGTGGCATTAAATTTAAAACCTTGAATGGCTTATCTAGTAGTGTTATGGTTCGACACTGCAAACTATGTTGATTTCAAATTATTTAAAATCCTACTACTCTTTTAATGTTTTGGAAATTTTTTTATTTGTATGTTCCTCATTTTCCTATTTGAAGCTAGGTCTTGCACTTAATGGTTGAAGAGTATCCATTTTTGGCTCATTATAGCATGACTAGGCACCTATTTGGTTGTGTATAGTTTCATTGTGCCTTGTATTGTTTCCTTATGACCAGAGGTTTATTATTGAGCTAAGCTTTCCTTAAAAATTTAAATAATGTTGGTTGTAAATGATTATTTAGAAGTGTAATCAAGTCTTACTTTTATTAATGAAGGACAAGTACTTCTTCTCTTAAATTGAATGAGCTAAATTAGCTGTTGTAGATTGAATCTAATATGTTCAACTATTTTACATGCAAGTAAGCCTCTTGGGATAAGAAATGGAATTGGTTATAGCTTTTAGTATTTATAAATGGATATGATAGATATATATTTATTGTGTAAATCATATCCTATACATATCCATGCATGCCTTAGGTATTACTCAAGAAGAATGGTTTGTTTGGGTGATCTAGTTTCTATGTTGCCTACCTTAGTTTCTCGTGTCTTTTATTGACCATTTTTATATGTTTTTATTGGTGGCTCAATTTATTTTGTGTACCTTTTACCTCACCCAAATACTCAATTGTTGAAATGCTCCACCTATTTGATAGTTGAGGTGGTAAGGGCCACCGATGGTTGGGTTTATAGGGATCATTTTGAAGGGTGTTCTCCTTGATGTATTCATCCTATTTCATTGATGCACCTAGATTCCATGTGTTAGTTTGTCTCTTATTCGTTCTTGTTGGTATATGATAATTGATTAACATGTTGGATTGTTTTTGGATATCAATTTTAGGTTATGGTTCCACCGTATTACCTTATGTAGCCTTGTAAAAGTTTTTATGTTAGAAAATAATAATATTGTATTTGATGTTGTTATTGGTGGGTAGAAATGAATATGGTAACATGGTTATTGTATATCTAACCAACTAAAATTATTTCCTTGATATGCATAAATGCTAGGTTCCATTTATTATATTGAAACCCCATCTATATCTCCAATTGTAGTATGTTATGATTTATTCATTTTATGTTATTGTATACTCATTGGGATCACATAGTGATATATTTATGGTTAGGAATTATGCATGAAGTGGTATAATGTTCTATTCTAACTAGCAGTTGTAACTAGAACTTTCAGTTAATTTTATATACTTTTGTATACACCTATTATGGTGAGAAAAAAATGTATATTTAGCCTTTTAGTTGGTTGTACCAATTCTTGGTTTATGTTACTATTTATTTCATCAACTTGTTTACTATGTTAAACTTTATTGTCATAATTACTATTTCAAGCATGTTCCTTAGATATTAATAGCTATGTAATCTCTTGTCTTAGTATGTAGTTGGAGATGATTATGAACATGATTCATTTTATTATTGTCTATGGGAATTGAATACATGATGGCACAAATTAATAGATTGTGTGGATGCCATATCTTATAGGCTATTAGTATGTGATGTTTCATTGTGATTGAGAATAGTTAACAGTTGGAGTTATTACCCTTATTTTAGGTTTTTATTTATATGAATCAATGTTTTTGGTTTATGCTTGAAGATTATACATATAGGCTATATCACTTTTGTTCTAAATTGAATTAAGAAGCATGCTGGAGGCTATATATTAACTGATAACATCCTTGTGTAAGGGGATGTTAATGGATAATAGATATTTACTCTATTTACTATGTTTTAGCTTTGTTATTAGCTCCTTTTGATCACATGGTAGTGCTAAACCAAGGTTTTGATATTTGACTGTAATATCCCCTTTTCCCTTCAATTCTGGAACTGGATATTTTTTGAATTGCTTATCCTTATTCGTGCAAAATATCTTCAAATAGATAATTAAACCATAGTATAATCTCTTAGTTATTCACTCAGAATGATTACAATAATGAATCTCTGACATGCATATAAAGTAATACAAATATCGTCTCAAAACCTGATCTTTTGCAAATCTAGAACAGCTCTCAGGTTGTTGTGTCAACAACACAGTCGTAGTCGTTGATCGATATACTACCGATGTCGATCGTTGTCAATCAGCCGATGTCGGTCACTAGAATGCTGATGTCAGTTCCTGTGTCCCCTACGATGCTATTCGGCCCGTGGCAGAATGGTACAAAATTATATGGATCGGTACAAAATCCATACAGAAGCAAGATAATATATTACGGCCTGTATTCTAGATATCTGATCTGAAGATCTCTATCTATATAATTTATTGAATCAAAACATAATGAAATAAATACCTAAAATCCTTGTGATAACTTCTGTGTCAAGTTATCTCTCAAACCTGTAAACCTCTGTGATAACTTCTGTATGAAGCTATCTCTCAAATTGGCAATAGATCGGCTGATCTCTCACAACCTCTAAATCACACACAATGAAGAGTGGATGTTCTTCAATGCAAATGGAATCCTGGAACCCTTGGCTTAGTCTTCATAGAAGAATTCTTAGCAACAATCAATATCAATAATCAATGGATAATCCAACTCTCTCCCCATGAGAAACCCTTATACCCTCAAAAAAGTATGCTTGCCCTAATTAGGGTTTCTTAATTTAGAATTAGGGTTTCTTAAATTAGAATTAGGGTTGCATAATTAAAATATGCTAAATAATTAATATTTAATTAAATCAATCAAATATTAATATCTCCCTCAATACATGTCTGATCGAGCCCAAACGAAAGCCAACTGGAAAAATTTTACTAAACAAAGCCAAGCCAATCTCCATCAAGACCCTCTAACCATCCTATTAGCCTATGAGGGTCACATAATATGCTAACCATCAACTCTGAACATGTCAAGTAAAAAGGGGACATGACAATGTGCCCCTCCTGAAATTGCTTGCCCTCAAGCAATCGCTGAATGATAAACCAATCAATCCACCTGGATCCCAAATGTAGTCATGATCTCCACCACTGTCAATCATCATGAACTCCATGCCATGTCCATCACAAATCTCATCCAATGGCATCACATCATCCCTAGTACCAAAATAAGAATCCCAACATCCAATCCAAGAATGGAGATCAATTGGAAACTCAAGTAAACTCTTCACTTGAATAATATCTAAATCTGGAAAGTGAATGCTAGACATACTCATATCATCCTCAACATGTGACCTAACTGTAATAGAAAGCTGAGTCCCTACCACATGTGCTAACTCCTGAACTAAAATCACCTCAAAACAAAACTCGTCCACATGTCTCTCCTGTGTTGGTGCCAATGTGCACTCAGCAGCACACTCTCCCATATCATGTGATATAAGCCTCTCCATCTGATGAAATAACATATTTTTGATGTTGCTGCCCCATATTGCCTTAAGAATATGTGTCTTCCCACCAACATCAAAATGAACCTCCATGTCCTTAAGACGAAGAGTGACTTCCTCAAGGGGATGAAGCCACTTCATACCCAAGACTAAGTCTATGTCCCCCATGTTCACCACATAATAATCAGCATTGAACTCATAGTTGTTCAATTGCAATGGGAGGTCTCTAATCATCCGCTCACACTTAAGAGTATGATCGTCGACCACCTTAACTCTAATGCCCTCAAAATCCTCGGTAGTGAGTCCACGCTTCTCCACAAATCTAGCATCTATAAAATTATGTGTGGCTCCTATGTCAAGAAGGGTGATGACCTTCTGCCCTACCAAAACTCCATAGAGTTTGAATGAATCATCTGACTGAATGCTAAATAGGCGTGCCTCCTGTATATGTAGCTCTAAATCTGCCTTAGGCTCTGAAACCTCTGCCTTTAACTCCTCAAAACTATCCTGCTGTTCAAAATCTTTTGATTTTGAATCCTCATAATACGCCCACATCACATGATTTGCCTTGCCCTTAGGCCTCAAAGGGAAATTGTGATGGATATCATATGGACCTTTGTAGTAGAAGCAAAGCTTTTTCCTGCGTAGATCGTTAAGAGCCTCTCGATCCAAAGGTGGTGTTGTTGGGTTGGCCTTTGAATCATTCTTAACACCTAATTTATCTTTTTTGAAATCTAATCCCTCTCTATCTCCGTTGGAGCACTTATGGTCCCTGGATGAAGAAGTACCTTTGGAGTTAAATCTACTGGATGGGGCTGTCATCTCCATGCTATGCACCTTCTTTATAACCACCTATAATGAAGGAGGATCAAAGCCTTTGATCCAACCTCTCAATGGTTTTGTCAATCCCTCCATGAAGAGCACTACAAGTCACCTCTCTAAAATGTCAGGAACCATGACTGATAACTTTTGGAAGTCACCAATGTAAGTCTCTAAACTACCACTTTGGCGCAACTGTGCCAACTCTCAAAAATAGGATTTTGGATCCCTCCTGTCAAAATCCTCCACCAGTCTATCCACAAACTCCTGATAAGATGTGATATGATCATGATGGAGTGTCACCATCCCATGGTGCCACCAATCATGAGCTACTCCCTCAAGATGCAGTGTTGCATATCTGATAGCATCTCCCTCAGCCATCAGATGCAACGTGAGAAATGTATCTAGCTTACTAATCTAGACCTGTGCTGTCACCTTACCACTACCATCAAAAATTGCTAGTGTGAGCCTACTCATAGCATGCTTTAGATCATTATTTTGGTGTCTAGGTCTCCAATCATGTCGACCTCGATTATGCTCTCTCCTTTGTGTGATGAACCGGTCAAAAGTAATCCTCTCTCTAACCTCAGGTGATAATAACTCCCACTCCTCATTCGCTGCCATAAATGTGTCAGAAAATAGGGGATCTCTTACCACCTCCTCTGTTGGATCTTTTGGTTCCTCCTGAACAAACATAGGTCATGTAGGCCTATCAGCTGTCCTAGAATGGGTCAGCTGTGGTCTCTGATTAACAGTAGCACTTCTGTTATCTCCTTACTCCCCATTCTGTCTAACAGGTGGGTTCATCCTCTCTACCATAGTAGTGAGTGCCTATATTTCTTGATTCATCTACTACTAGCCTGTAATCATAACATGAAAGAAGTCTCTAGTGTCCTGATCATCATTATGCATGTGGCCCCTGGATGGGCTACCCTCACGCGTGTCACTCATGGTGATCGAATGCTATTCTAAAACTTCAGTGCCTTCAAGCAAGGCTCTACTATGTGTGAAATACCTATGTGGTCCCAACTCTTGTGGCTGCATAAGATTTTCAAACCCTCAGGATGGTAGGATTTAGCTCTGATACCACTGTAATATCCCCTTTTCCCTTCAATTTTGGAACTGGATATTTTTTGAATTGCTTATCTTTATTCATGCAAAATATCTTCAAATAGATAATTAAACCATAGTATAATCTCTTATTTATTCAGTCAGAATGATTATAATAATGAATCTCTGACATGCATATAAAGTAATACAAATATCGTCTCAAAACATGATCTTTTGCAAATCTAGAACGACTCTCGGGTTGCTGTGTTAACAACATAGTCACCATCGTCGATCGATATACTACCGATGTCAGTCACTGTCGGTCAGCTAACCTACCGACATCGGTCTTTAGTCAGCCGATGTCAGTCACTGGAATGCCGATGTTGGTTCTTATGTCCCCTACAACGTTGTCTGGCCCATGGCAGAACGGTATAGAATTGTATGGATCGGTACAGAATTCATACAGAAGCAAGATAGTATGTTGCGGCTTGTATTATGGATATCTGATCTAAAGATCTCTATCTATATAATTTATTGAATTAAAACATAATGAAATAAATAATTGAAATCCCTGTGATAATTTCTATGTCAAGTTATCTCTCAAACCTATAAACCTCTGTGATAATTTCTGTATGAAGCTATCTCTCAAATTGGCAATAGATTGGCTGATCTCTCACCACCTTTGAATCGCACACAATGAAGAGTGGACATTCTTCAATGCAAATGGAATCTTGGAACCCTTGGCTCCATCTTCACAGAAGAATTCTTAGCAACAATCAATATCAATAATCAATGGATAATCCAACTCTCTCCCCATGAGAAACCCTTATACCCTTAAAAAAGTATGCTTGCCCTAATTAGGGTTTCTTAATTTAGAATTAGGGTTTCTTAAATTAGAATTAGGGTTGCACAATTAAAATATGCTAAATAATTAATATTTAATTAAATCAATCAAATATTAATATCTCCCTCAATACATGTTCGATCGAGCCCAAACAAAATCCAACTGGAAAAATTTTGCTAAACAAAGCCAAGCCAATCTCCATCAAGACCCTCTAACCATCTTATCAGCCTACGAGGGTCACATAATAGGCTAACCATCAACTCTGAACATGTCAACTAAAAAGGGGACATGACATCGACATTATGACTTATGGTATGTTTATAACTTGGACTAAATAAAGTTATTGTAGTTGGTTTATTCAATCAATTTTCCTTAATGATAAAAAGTAATGTGTTTTCATCATAGTATTGGTTGACATGATTGGTTGTGGTATCATTTTAAGTATGATTATTTATATTGATTAGGCAATGTAATAGATCCTGATTAATGATATTCTTTATATGGGTCTATATTGTTGGTTTTGGTTCTTACCAATAAGGGTGTTGTAGTGATATAGATTATTGGCAACATCCATAATGTTTATTTTTTTAGTTGTTCATAATTCAGCTCTTGAATAATGAAATCCTAGTTATTTTTTATTGTTTATATTCATTATGTTTCTTTTAGTGGCGTGGAGTTTCTAAAATTAATGTTAGTTTAAATGAGATATGACATGCAAGGACCTAGAGTTGAAAATTCACTTATATAATCTCAATTAGTAGCATCACTTTAATTGTTTGTATGAGCTGGTAAGGAATTATTGATTCAGTTGGTTGTTGGATTACAGGTTGATGTGTATGCTTGGAATTTATAAGATTACCTTTGGCATTAAATTCTTGGTATGATTTATTATTGTGATCATTAAAATAATGAATAAACCCATAATTATTGTGAGGCTTAAATATGTTGGGTGAACTTGTAATGTTTTCATTATGATCTATGGTTTAATATTCTACCTTGTTAATGAGTTATTAAATCATAATTTTCCTTAATGGACACACAAATCAATGGATTAAATTACTAAGTAATGGAATCTTGTGTGGGCATATGCATATTAATTGAATGACATGAATGGATATACTTTATATAATAGCATGATATTATAACCAAAGGACAAATAAGTAACATATACGTGCAAGACTCCTATGTTGGCTTACATATGGTATATTAATATCATGAAAATTAATTTGGTTTTCTAATGCCATCCATATGTTTATTAAATAGGATTCTTACTTTTGTGACATCATCTACCTTGAGCTAATTGTATTGTGTCTCATATAATTTAATGAGAACAATTCTCTCATAACGGTGTTATATCTTCATGTGTGGCCTTGATTAAGTAAAGGAACAATGGTGCAATGATCCATATGGAATCTAGGATCATGATATAGTGATCTAATGAGTGTAGCACAAGGACTGGCCCTTAGGTGAGAATCCCAAAATATTGTGGTGACTCTTAAGTTTATGTCATGTTTTTTTTAGTAGTGGTTTATAAAGTTCCACTTGCTAATCTCATGATGGGGTAAGACTTACCTTGGAAAAGTTAATGAGATGAATTCTCATGTTTGGTTAATTAAACCCTCCATACTTAAGTATTGCAGTCCTCCCTTATCTTATCTATATGCTTAGTAAATGGATATGAAGATAAAAATGGATATGATTAATTCTACTGTTAATGTTCTTAGGGATGATAGATATAAGTTTATTGGCATCATATGTATGTATGATTTATGTAATCTCTTGGACTATCAAACCATGAACTCATAGGTCAATCTAATACTTAGGTAGGGATTTTTGATGTAGTAGATTTCACCCTTTAAAAGAAGGCTCAACTTCTTTCTTCCATGTGGCATAATGGAGACATTCCTCTTATTATGAGCTTGGCAAATTTGAGGAATGGATCTCTAGATTTAGGGATAGCTCCCCTTGATTCACCTTTGAGGTCCTTAAATTATAATGCTAATAATGGGGGGGGGGGGGGTGAAAAGAGAAAAGGATATTAAAAAAGCAAAACCTAACTACAATGGTGAAGCACCAAATGATTTGATCTACTCATCTTTTGTCAACACTTTAAATCAAAAGGAGCGTATAAACACTTTATTTGAATAGAAAAATAGATTGCATGAGTGTTTTAAAAATGGGGCTTAATGGAGATACAATGAAGAAGAACCTACCATAGCTGCTCTAGAAGCACACTATCAGATGGTTCCTCCTCTGCCTCTATGCTCTAACCTGGGCACTTCCTGTCAACCTACAGAAGATGGTCTTGGATATACTAGATATGCTAGCATGAACATATGAAATCATTAATATAAAATGACTAAACATAATGATGATACATAGGAATATTCAAAAGTATAAAAAATTAGATGGAGGTAAAACATGTGTCTTTTGATTCAAAGGTAAAATTGTCAGGGCTTCGCCATATACAAGTGAGATATCTTTTTCAGCTGAGAGGTTACAATATATAGAATTTGGAGAAAGAACCTTAGTATTTTCAAGGAATCAATGGCCTAGACTACAATAAACACCTTGGTAAGAGGAATCCACTCATGCTACTATCGTCTTTCCATAAATATGCCTAGAAGAACCATGTTATATATGTCACAGACATTGAATTTGTTGCTCAAACTATGTTTAATGTTCCTACTAAAGCATGGGCTACTTTATTCTTTGAATGACAAGGCTGCCTCTCGTGAAAACTCATGCAACCCTCTACTTATTAATACTAAAAAATTAAAAATTGGCCATCTATTGAATGCTCATGCTCCCTTTGATGGCTGTTTGGTTGAGACTATTCCATCTGCAAGCAATTGCTTCTCCTACTGATGCCTCTTTTTTCACCTATGTTGATCTGGTTTGTGTTTGTGCTTGGTTGGATGTGTCTTCTGCAATGTTCCAAGCATTGTCTTATGTGTTTATAGCCATGTTTTTGGTTTAATATTTTAGTCTCTCTTTCCTTGCTACTTCTTGTCTTTTCCTAGCAATTTGGGCTCTTAGGGCTATCATTTGTCTCCTTTCGGCTCCTTTTTGGTGGGTCACTTATCCTTTGCTGATGGAATTCCTTCAGATAAAATGTTTGAAGGAATTCCTTTAGAAAATTTGTCTAAAAGAATTCTTCCTTTTCTTGCCATCATGGAATTCTTTCAAACATCTTGTCTGAAAGAAATGTTCTTTAGTTTTTATCTGATGATTAACCCATTTCCATAAATTTGACATGTGTGGGCCTGTCACCATTTAAAAACTAACAAATTTTTTGCTACCTTGAATTTGATGTTCATGTGCCCATCACCAGATGTTGGAACCTTCAATGGCTAGTTTACCATGTTGAAATTGACCTTCTCAAGCCCGTCACTACCCTTCAACAATTTTTTTAGCTTTTTGCAAATAAACTTTTCTGAAGGGAAAGTGACCCTTTAAAAAAAATAAAAAGGTCCATTCTAATGGTTGAGTGTCCTCTAAAATGGGCACTTACCCTTCTATTTTTTTGCCTTCCAAATTTCTTTAGACAAAATGTCTGAAGGAATTCCTATAGACATTTATCCGAAGGAATTTGTGATTTCAGTGTTTCATCCTTTCCTTGGTGAATTTCTTCAAACAAAAGTCTGAAGGAATTCCTTTGGTCTTTTTGTTTGAATAAATTTTCTCCTTTGGTTTCTTCATGGATTGTCTTCATAAAAAATGTCTGAAGAAATCCTTCTTTGTCTTCAAACCTTTCTCTAAAGGAAAACCTCCACCCTTTGGCTTTATGGCTTGACCCTTTCTAACTAGACCTTCTGCCCTCCACAAGGGCACTTTGGGTCCAAGGTTGTCCTATGAAACTTTCTCAAATGATCCCATTTATTTCTTTCTTATCCTTCATAAGGGTATCTAACCTTCAGGGCTTTTAAAAATATCTATATCCCTTTGGAATTGGCCCATCTAACTGCCAATAAAGGCTTACCTAGGGTAATTTTATTGAAATAAAATGAGTCCCAAATCAACTCAAAATACCTACAAGATTTGGAACACTTGGTTTTTTTATAGAAATGGGCCTACCACAAAGGAAAATCCAAAAATTATGGTGGGGTGAATTCATCATAAATTGGCTAATAGGTCCTAAAAGAAAATTCAAAAAGTGGTGCCCAATTTTGTCCTATAGGACCAAAATTGGTCAACACACTTGGCAATTCATAGGGAAAGCATGCTTGCTATGCTTAAGAAGATCAGTGGCTTAAATGTCCATTCGGTATGGAGTCAGGATACAGCTTGAAGGGATGGAAATAACCTTGAAATATTAAGAACCAATGAATAAGTTTTTACCCAAAAAGGCAAAGAAAACACACACAAGGATTAAAAAAACTACAAACATGCACAAAAGCACCTAGGGAAAATGAGGGGAAAATAGAGAAAATATGTACATAAAAAGAGAAGGCCTAGTGGCAATGTTTAAGATATATCTCATTAACTGGGATATGTAGTTATCCACCATCCAACTTCGAGAGTTGAAATGCATTATGTTGCTTGCATTGAGTGATGACGTATGAACCACTCCACAAGGCATCACACTTCATGTGCTCTCTAGGTTTAACTCGGTCTTCATCCCATTTCAAGATAATTCCACCTTTTGAGAAGTCTTTTGATGATGATTTATTGTCAAAATGCTTCTTTTTTTTTGCTAACAGCTGGTCATGGAAACCATGGCTTGGTCTCTTGTCTCCTAAAGTTCCATCAATTCACAAAATTTGACTTCCATGCTGTCACTTTCCTCCAAATATAGCTGGTGGGTAAGATCTAAGGCTAATAATTCAAGTGAAATAGGAAGTCTAGCTTCCCTTCCATACACAAGTGTGTATGGTGAATTACCAACAACTCTTTTTGGAGTAACCCTATCTACCCACAGGGCTATTTTCATCTTGGCATGCTAAGTCATTTGATTATCTTCCATTATCTTTCTAATGATCTTGATCAAATTCTTATTGGTAAACTCAGCTAAGCCATTTCCTTATGGGTAGTAGTTGGAAGAATTACTAAGATAGATGTTGTATACTAATGCCCACTCACTTATTTTGGTTCCTAATAAAACTAATGCATTATCTAAAATGATGGTAGTTAGGACTCCAAATCTTGTCACCAGGCCTTCATAGAAGTCTAGGACTACACTCTCAATGGCTTCCTTCAAACCAAAAACTTCTATCCATCTTGTGAAATAATCTGTATCTGTCAAGACCCACTTGTGTCCAACACTAGAAGGAGGGTTGATCATCCCTATGAAGTCCAAACTCCATTTTATGAACAGTTATTCCACTTGAATAGGTTGTAGAGGCATTATAGCCAGCCATTATTTTCCATCAAAGAGAGCACATTTTGGGTAATTTTGTACCTAGGCATGAGTGTCTCTAAATAAAGTGGGCCAAAAGTAGCCAACCCTCATAATCTTTGCAGTTGTGGGCTTAGGAGCAAAGTGACCACTAGTTGGTCCATCATGAAATTCAGATAGTACCTTGTTGACCTGATTTGTGTCTATGCATCTCAAGAGTACCCCTAAAAAATATTTTCTAAACCTCACTCCATAAACCAGGACATAAGGAAGAGACTAGAGCCTGAAATACCTCCTCTTAGTCCTCTCAAGGCCCTGTGGGCACTCACCAATTAGAAGGAAATGAGCCATGTCTTGTGTCCAGTTATTTATGACTGTAGGTTATTTTGTTGTAGCTTCATCATGGAGTAGAAAAATTTCTCCCTTATACTATTTAAGTTCTATAGTGAGGCATTCACACAACCCTCTTCCCCTTACTAACTTGGTGGTCTTGATCTCCACATCGTATTCCATTACCTTTGTGATCCACCTTACCCTCTTTTCATTTAAGTCACAACTTAGCAAGAAATCCTTGACACTAGGATGTGGTACCATGATATGAATCTTGTTGTTTGAAAACATATGTCTAAATTTATTTAGGCTTCATATAACTACAAGTGCTTGTTTCTCAACATATGTGTACTTAACTTCAAAACCTTCAAAACCTTAGCTAAAGAATGCAAGAGGTTGTTCAAGGTTTTCATCATTTTCTTGAGTGAGCATAGTAGAGATTACCTCTTTATTTCCAAAGGTGTAAATGTTGAAATCCTTGGTGAAAATAGGACTGATCAAGGTAGGATCCTGGGAGGTAGCTTGCTTAATTCCTTCAAAACTATCTTTCCTTCATGTTGTCCATGTAAACATCTCATCCTTCTTCAGTATGGAACTGAGTTGCTTGACTATTTTAGAAAAATTAGGGATAAATCTCCCAACAAAATTTATTCTACCAAAGAAGCTTTATAAACCCTTCTTGCGTTTAGGTAAGGATAGTGCTAAGATGGTGTGTACTCTTTCTAGATTAATGGTCAATCCCTTTTTTCAAATAACATGACCCAGGAGTTTGCCTTCATGGACAATTAACACACATTTTTTTGGGTTGAGAGAGATGCCAAACTCTCTACTCCTCTCAAAGATTTTTCTCAGGTGTTTCAAATGTTGTCCTACATCCTTGGAGAAGACTAGCACATCATCAAGATAGACCAATATAATACTATTTATCAGACCCTAAAAAGCCATATCCATGGTTCACTAGAAGGTAGCTATAGCGTTTGATAGTCTAAATGGAATCTTACTATAGGAAAAATTTCCCCACTTAGTGGTGAAAGCTGTCTTGTACTGATCCCAATCTTGCACCAAAATTTGATTGTACCTAGAATACCCATCCAAGAGGGAGAAACATTCACTACCTGTCACCATCTAGAGGATCTGCTCCATACTTAGGAGGGGATAGTGATCTCTTAACGAGACTCTATTGGGGTCTCTAAAATAAATACATAGTTTGATCTCCCCATTCTTCTTCCTAACATGGACCAAATTGGCCAGCCAAGAAGAGTGTTTGATAGGAAAAATGATCTTGGACTCAATCAACTTGGTGAGTTACTTTCACATGAGAGGCTCAATATTTGGATTGATGGGCCTTTATTTTTCTTTGATGGGTTTGGAACCTTCTTCCATCTCAATGGTGTGTTGGTCCAAGCTCGGTTTAAAACCCTTCAGGTCACTATACTCCCAAGTAAAGACATCGGCAAAGTCTTGGCATAATAAAATGAAAGAATGCCTTTCATCATTTGTACATACCTTCCCAAGTGTAAGCAACCTATTCTTGAATATTTAGACTCTTTCATAATTTTTATTCTTAGTTATGATGCTTGATTTATCATTTTTGAGTTGGTCATCCTCATTGAAAATGCTTTTGAGAGTGACTAAACCTTTAAGAAGTTTTTTTTTCTTCAGCTAAACAATCTAGCCATCGTAATACTATTGTAGCTTGGATTGATTCCTAGAAGCTAACTCAGCCTCCTCTTGTAATAAGAGTGATATTTGTTGGTCACTATCAAACACCTACCAATTAGTGACATTATCAAGTATGGAAGGTCTTATTATCACTTTTAAATGGTACTGACTACTGTCCTAACTTATTCCTTTGGGAATGTCAAACTTAGTACCAACTACTGCTAGTCTATCTGCTTGAGAATTTTGCTCTCTTAGAATACAAATAATGTTAAAAGCAAGGAAAATTTCTATTAGGTCCCACACCCTATGCTTGTAAGACTTAAGCAAATAATTCTTGGTTGAGTTTCAACCTCTCACCTAGTTTACAATTAACTCACTGTCTCCAAAAACTTGAAATTCTTTTATCCCTTTTTATCTTGCCCACTCTAAAACATGAACAAGAGACTCATATTTTGCAACATTGCAAGTGTAAGGGAATTGGAACCTGAAAGTTGAAAAGTATATTTCTTTTGAGGGTGAAATTTCTCCACCACCAACCCCCAACTTGGTTCTTGATCCATCAAAGAAAAGTTGCCACAAATCACAACTCTCTTGGTTTGCCTTCATCAAATTTGGCATGAAAGTACCTTTTTCATGCATGCAATAAAATCCAAGATGTACCTCTTTGATGAACTTCTATGGGTCATGTTCAAAATTATCATTGCCCCATTCATCTAAGAGAAGGTCAGCAACTCCTTTAAGAGAAGAGGGTGGGGATTGGTCTATTTGGAATTCTTCTTCATATATGATGGTGTAGCTGATGTTTGTCACCTTGAGTGAGTATGGTTCTAGATGATCTCTATGGATGGGCTTAGACTCAATCTTCACTTTAGTTCCATCTTTTGTTCTAAAAACCATGTAAGACCAATTTTATGCTAATTACCCACCTATCTCAGACATGAAATCCTTGAATAAGCAAAGAGTGAAGTAAGGGGGAATGTCCGCCACTACCACATCATAGGGAAAAGAGAAGGTTGGATAGGCATGAAGTGTTAAATTTAATCCTCTTACCATGCCTAATGATTTGGCTGGTGATCCATCCAATTGCAGAACTCCCTTGGTTATTTCTTCATATTTGAGTCCTAACTTGTCAGCTATGCATTTGGGCATTACTGAGGTGCTTGCTCTACTATCAATAATGCAATAGTGAACCAAGAAATCTCCAATGACCAAGGATAGATATAAATGAGGAACCTTTTAATCCTTCTTTGCTTGACCTCCCATGGAAGGAGCCCCATTCATAATCAACACATTATTGACATTTGCTAGAATAACTTCCTCTCTCATCCCATTTAATTCCTTTTGGAGTATGTCTTTTTGTCCTAGAATTACTAAGGAATCCCATAATGAGATATTCATGTGTAGCTTCTTCATTTGGTCTACCAAATTGATTGGAGGGTTGCCTCTCTTTGAATTTTCTTTAGGGGCATTTATAGCTTGAGGTGCAACCCAAAGAGTTGAGGTTACAATCAACTACCTATAATTAGGAAAATTCTAGTTCACTTGCGATGAAAAAGATGTTGCAGATGATTGAGTAGCTACTTCGGATTCTTCCATAGCTCTCTTTTTTGACTTGGTATTTGCTACAACACAATCATCCTAGTTATTTGTACTCCTTACATAATTGACTGCATAGAATTCTCCTTCTAGGTGGTTCATAAGAGTGTAATCAGACTGAGCTTGCCTATTGTCCATGTTAGGTTATGTTGACACCTCAAAACTTGAGAAATGGGATATTTTATTGCCTTGCATTTTTATACATTGATTTGGCAACTCATTAGTATAAGTAACCTATTCTTGACCATACCCTAGGGGTGGGCAATTACGTAGTTCCTATACCAAATTATTTTGAATGGGAACAAGAGCTTTGAACGATGAAGAGGAACTTGGATTATAACCTTGATAAGGTCTAACCTAGGTAATCTAGCCCTATCCTTGATTATAATTTTGTAAAGGAGGTCTATTCATTTATTTGAATTGTTGATATCCTTGATTTGGCTGATAACTTTGACCTTGTTGCCTCTTGAGAGCCACCAATTTATTGGTAACACTTTGTAACAGACTCTTAACTTCATGGAGGTCATTTGGCAAGGTAGCAGTCATATTTTATACACCAAGTAGAGGAGCTAAAGTGGGTACAATAGTTTGAACTAGGGGTAGTAATTTGAGAAAGAGTGGCATATGAGGTCTAGGAGCTATCTTTCCTACTTACACTAAACCATTTTTGGTAGCTATTGTTATTTAATAGGTAGCGAGTAACACTTGTCCTCCCATAGACTGTATCATGATAGAAATGTCATTGTTCAAATTCTTTAAGTAGTAAAGAAAATCATATCTTGGGGTTGGCCTCACTAAAATGGGGATTATGTCTTAGGTCTTTTGGAACCTAGTATTAAAATCCTGCATAAATTCATGTGGATCTCTTTTCATAGTGGTTAATTTCTCAGCTAGAGAGAGATGGTCACTCTTATCTCCAAGTCTATTTGTCAAGAGGGTGCCTAATTCATTCCATGATCCAACTAAATTCATAGGCAAGGTCCCATACCAGTCCAAAAATTTACCTTTAAAAGATAAATCTAGTAACTGGATGGCTATGTTTTCTTCAATGACATTATGAATGTTGTAGAGGTTAGTTATATTTTTGATATGCTCAATAGAAATAATTGGTCCCTCTCCATTAAAAGGAGGAACACTCTTAGGGTTATCCCTGGGATTGGGTCATAATATAGAAGGGATAAAGGGATCTACCCATTGAAGGCTGCAAAAGGTAAAGCCATGGTGATGATAGGGTTCAACCTAGGTCTCCTTATGTAGGTATATTTAATGGCAGGTCTAGGAAATTGATTTATTGTGTAAGGATGAGTCTTTTCAAACCTTAGCCACTTTGCTGAGTTTAAAGGTAGCTCAATGAATTTGAAAGGAACACCCTTGGAAGAAGATCTTGTGGTGACCTTAGGCATGGGATGCTAGGTTGATCTCTTACCAGAGATTGAGTTCTTAAAAATGGAGTCACCAGATGTTGGGTTGGTTTGCTCACTCTTGAAGTAACAAGACCAACACCAATCCTGAAACTTCTCAGAGCATAAATTTTTTGTCCCACCAGGATTGACAAAAACTATTGATGTAGTTGATTGCACCCTTTAAAAGAAGGCCCATCTTCTTTCTTCCACACGTCATAATGTAGACATTCCTCTTGTTGTGCGCTTGGTAAATTAAAGGAATCAATCTCTAGATTTAGGGCTAGCTCCCCTTGATACACATTTGAGGTCCTTAACTACTAATACTAATAATGGGGGGGTGAGGTGAAAAGAGAAAAAGATGTTACAAAATAAAAACCTAACTATAATGGTGATGCACCAAATGACTCGATCTACTCATCTTTTATCAACACTTTACATCAAAAGGAGTGAACAAACACTTCATTTAAACTGAAAACTAGACTGCATGAGTGTTTTAACAAGGGGGCTTTATGGAGATACAATGAAGAAGAACCTATAATAGGTACTCTAGAAACACACTTTTAGATGGTTGCTCCTCTACTTTTATGCTCCAACCTGGGCACCTCCTCTTAACCTACAAAAGATGGTCTTAGATATATTAGATGTGCTAGCATCAACCTATGAAAACATTAATATAAAATGACTAAACATAATGATGATATACAAGCATATTTAGAATTATAGAAAATTAGATGGAGGTAAAACGCGCTTCTTTGATTTAAAGGTAAAATTGCAAGGGCTTTGCCATATACAAGTGAGAGATATCTTTTTTAGCTGAGAGGTTACAATATATAGAATTTGGAGAAAGACACTTAGTATTTTCAAGGAACTGACAACCCATACTGCATTAAACAACTTGGTAAGAGGAATTCACTCATGACACTATCATCTTTTCATAAATATGGGTGGAAGAACCATGCCGTATATGTCACAGACATTGACTTTGCTGCTCAAATTGTGTTTAATGTTCTTGCTAAAGCATGGGGCACTTTATTCTTTGAATGACAAGGCCACCTATCTTGAAAACTCATGAAACCCTCTGCTTATTAATGCTAAACAAAAAAAATGGGCCCTCTATTGAATCCTCATGCTCCCTTTAATGGATGTTTGGTGGAGACTATTCCATCCGCAAGAAATTTCTTCTCCTGTCAATGCCTCTTTTTCCACCTCAGCTAATTTATTTTATGCCTGTGCTTGGTTGGATGTGTCTTGTGGAACATTCCAAGCATTGTATAATGTGTACATGGACATGTTTTGGGTTTACTATTTTTCTCTCTCTTTCCTTGCTACTTCTTATCTTTTCCTGGCAATTCGATCTCTCAGGGTTATCCTTTGTCTCCTCTCGGCTCCTTTCTTGTCAGGTCACTCAGCCTTTGAATTCCTTCAAAGAAAATGTTTGAAGGAATTCCTTCATACATTTTTTCTAAAGGAATTCTTCCTTTTCTTGTCATTATGGAATTCTTTTAGACATCTTGTCCAAAATATATTTTCTTTAGCTTTTATCCAACAATTAACCCATTTACATAAATTTGACATGTGTGGGTTTGTCACCATTTGAAAACTAACAGCGCTTTCACTACCTTAAATTTGATGTTCGTGGGCTTGTCACTAGATGTTTGAACCTTAAACATCTATTTTACCATGTTGAAGTTCACTTTCTTGAGCCCATCACTACCCTTCAACAATTTCTTCAACTTTTTGCAAAAAAACATTTTTGAAGGGAAAGTGACGCTTCAGAAAAAAGAAAAAGGTCCATTCTGATGAGCAAGTCCTCTGAAAGGGTCACTTACCCTTTGGGTTTTTTGCCTTCCAAATTTATTCAGTCATGTTTTGAAGGAATTTTTGCTTTTAGTGTTTCATCCTTTCCTTGTTGAATTTCTTTAGACAAATGTTTGAAGGAATTCGTTCAAAAAAAATTTCTAAAGAAAATTTCCCCTTTGGTTTCTTCATGGTTTTTCTTCAAAAAAAATGTCTGAATAAATCCTTATTTGTCTTCAAACCTTTCTCCAATGGGAAACCCCCACCCTTTGGCCCTATGACTTGACCCTCTATAACTGAACCTTCGTCCCTCCACAAGGGCACTTTGGTTCCAAGGTTGTCCTCCAGAACTTGCTCGAATTGTCCCATTTGTTGCTTTCCTATCCTCTACAAGGGTATCTGACCTTAAGGGTTTTGTAAAAGATCTATATCCCTTTATAATTGGCCCATATAACTACCAATAAAAGTTTTCCTGGGGTAATTTGCTTGAAATGAAATGAGTCCCATATCAACTCAAAATAACTGCAAGATTCAGAACACTTGGTTTCTTTATAAATGGGCCTACCATAGATGAAAATAAAAAAAATTGTGGTGGGGTGAATTCATCAGAAACTAGCTAACAAGCCCTGAAAGAAAATTCAAAAAGGGGTGCCCAATTTTGGTCTGCAGGACCAAAATTGGTCAACAAGGATAAAGGTTCATAGGTGGTCCAATAGAGAAGACAAGTGACCTTGCTAATTTTCGAGGTTATTAGCATGGATTTGCATACTAATACTCCCTTTAATAACATATCGTTCTATGAAAAACTAATATAACAGTTTTATTAATATTGGTGTATTATTCCTAATTTAGATAAAGGTTTAGAATAATAAATCAATAAATAATTATTCAATAGTTAAGGTACTAATTTTTATAACTTAACTACAATTTGAATCTTTCTAAAAATATTAATAAGGGTGAGAAAACAAGACATAGCTAAAAATTGATTGAGATAGTTGTTTTAGAGTCTAGAACTCGCTATGTAGGACTTAAACACTATTGTATATCAAGATCTAGCCTTTATTTTATGATTGGATAGGAGCATCAAAATAAGACACCCTTGGTTTTGGTATTATAGTGCTCTTTTACCAATGTTGTTGAAGAGATATGAGTTTTTTAGATTTTATTCACTGTGTCTGTGTGAGCCTATCTATGAAATGTCAACTGCTAGATGTTTGTATAACTCCCTATAGAGTTTATTTAGTCTTCAAACCCTAGACTCCATTGTGATTTGAAAAGATTAGAGGTAGAGGGGGGTTAGTGTGTCTAATATGCACTGATCATGTATCTACACCCCTTGTGTGTGCACATTGCCTACATACCAATACAGTGAAGAGGGATCAAACCATACGTAGTTTTTACACTTGATATGTTTTGTGTAATTGTATGTACAAAAATGTAAAATGCTAAATTTGGTGTGCTTGAGGTGACTAGGGCCTGGTGTAAGGATTTGAATAAGCTTGTAATTGTATTGGCTAGCTGTATGCAGAGAATAGAGAATATTTCCTTCGTAGTCTCATTTTTATTCTTGCTTACTTTGTGATAATTGCCAATCCCTTTCAAATGAACTTTAAATGGGATTTTTTAGGAATATTCTAGTCATGGGTTGAATATATTCACATTAGGCCAACAAGAAGAGGAATAGGAACCAAAAGAATCTAACCATTGGAGGTAAAAATGCACTTAGATAGGAGTGCCAAAAATGGACACCCTAGGGTTTGGTGCTATAGTCCAAGTTGGGTGTTATAGTGCTTAAAGAACGAGACCTAGGGGGATGGAATCATCACTGGAAATGCTACCTAAAGGAGGTGGAATCATTATTTGGAAGGCTAAAAATTACTAAGAATCAGTGAAAAGTTGCCTAAAAGGATCATGAGAGCAAGCAAAGGGGACTTATGGGTTCGGTGTCATAAGCCACATTCAAGTTACCAATTTTCACATTTTATATGAGTACATTTTCCCTCTTTTATTCTAATGATGTAAAAAAGTGAGATACTAGGATAAAGGAAAGATAGAATGTGTACTTGAACTTGCCTACAAGGGTGAAGCTCATGAATTTATGTGATGTTGGGTGTGTATAGAGAGATCATGTTGTAAACTATAAATCTGCAAGAGAAAAAAAGTATAGATCAGTTCTTACTAGATATGCTATATCTAAAATAAAAATGTATAAGCTGAATAAGAGAGAGAGGAAGAGAAACAAACAAATACACCTCATTGAGTACATGAACCAATACAAAACCTATTATGATGCTGAGTGATGTTGGATAATGATGAATAATACTAGGTATGTGCTTTACAAAGAGTAATATCATGAACATATTTGAGTGCTCAATTCCTTTAGAGTGGATCAAGAATGAAAAGGTTGGACCTTTAGCTCCATTATCACCCACTAAGTGAAGCTTATGTGATCATATATGTTCTAATCAATGTTTGAACTATGTGTCCAATCCCTCTGAGTAGGTGGCTCAAGAATACAAAGGCTAGCTAGTCCTTTGGTTCCATAGTTGCCCCATGAAGTAAAGTTATGAACTGATACTAGTATGAAATATGTGTCATATGAGATAGATCCTAAATCCCATGAATGTACTATAATCTAACAATGTTGGCATGGAAACTAGGCCACTCTTGACCACTCTGAAAGGTGGAGATTAGGCTTTATGAAAGAGACTTTGAAATTGGGCACTAGGCTTATATGAAAGCCACTCTGAAATGTGGAGGTAAGAACTTTATGAAAGCCACTCTAAAATGATGCCAACCACCTATGTATGGAATAAGGCACATAACTTTTGAGAATGCCTGGGTAATGTATTGAACTCAAAGAGAAAATAAGAAAAATGTGCCACAGACATTTCCCCCAATAATTGGTGTCTAAAACATGGATTATTTTGGAAGTTATACCAACTTCCCTATCTAAAATTAGAAGTGAGAGTCATCATGCCATGCATGATGCCCCCTATATCTAGATTCTCAAAGAAAAACTATATTGAAACTACTGTATCTAAACTAGTCTGAATGTGAAAAATTGTAGTTGAACCTACCTTTGTACTTGTGTCTAAAATATCTATTTTTTATGCTATTTGGACAAGAGCATTGAAAATAGACACCCTGCTATTTGGTGTTATATTCCAATCTTGGCACTATTGTCTTGGGATAATGCTGATGACTATTCTATAAATCTCACTATCTACATGGTTTGAAGTTTGGTTGTCATTTTAGGTGTTTTCAAAACTAGTTTTTTGACGTTAGGAGCTCTGATCTCTATGACAAAACCTTTGTTTGTTGCCCCTTCTTATGAGGGTAGTAATGAAGAACCTATAATGACTATCCTTAGAGTAAATATCCATGAAAGTGTGTTAAGTTAATAAAATACACTATATAGTAATGATAATTGACAAGATATCTCAAGATATAACATAGTTTGTAATGAGATATTGCTAGATCAATATGGGTATGCTTAGATAGATATAATAGTGTAATAACATGTACAATGTACTAAATTAGAATTGGAAGTTTCATTAATTATTAGTTATTAGTTTTCATAGAGGGATGGAGCATGATGTCCATCATGGCATCCAAGAAATAAAGATAATGCATGATGTAGATCATGGCATTGCAAACAATCAGAAAGAAATCAAGCAACAAGCACAGAAGTAAATAAGCAAAAAAGCATATAAGAGTGTCCAAGGGGCCAAGAAAACAAGGGACATGGGCACATGTCAATAAAACTATAAAATAATCATACAAGGCTTATTTAAATTCCACATACACATACAATTGAAACAGGTAAGGTTGGCACAAGGGCCATAGGCACATAAAAGAGTATAAGCGAAGGACACTGGAAAACATCCTAAGGCACACACATGAATAGAAGGAAAGGACATTAGTAAATGTATTATGGAACATAATAGAAAAAAATTAAGAACTTAGAAATGCAATCACATTTGTCTATGTAAATAAAGAAAAGAAAGCATGTAAATACTAAGAATACAATCACATCTAACTAATCAAAGCAAGAAGTGAAAGTATGTAAGACATGTAGTACAAGAATAGGTATATGATAAAAAATAAATAAGTGATATATACTAGTGAGTGTTCATAGAGTAATCTATGTAATATAATAAGTAATGTACATTAACATGATAACTAGAGTGTGTGGTGTATGAATGACATAACCTGAATGGTGTAATCATGTAAAAGATGCCCCCAATGGGTATGTATATCGATGTGTGTCTCGAATTTAGAAGTATGATGCCCCCTTAATGGGTAGAGTGAATCAATAAATGATCTTTATTTCACTACACACACTCAAAGAAGATCAAGTGAAGCATGGTAATGTAGATAAATCGATAAACAATAGCATAAGACAATAAATGTAAGTCTAGCATAGTAGTATAAATGTAAAGCATGGATGATGCATATAATTGAAATGTTTTTTGAATTTAGAATTATTTGAATGTTTTTATATTTTTAAATATTTGAATGTTTTTGAGTTTTTAGTTATTTGAATGTTTTTTATTTTGAAATAAGCTATGTACAATGAATCAAAAGGAAATTATGTATAAAAAATTGAAAATAAGTTATGTGTAAGTATGTTGGGAAGGGATGACACTAACTGATGAGTCTCATGGGAGAATCCCTATTATGGTGTCATGTATCAGGGAAAGGGATCATGCATGATCATGAAACATGATGGAAGGGTTGAGACTGTGGCTCTAAAAGCTATATATGCTTTGAAATCTCTGAAGTAGAAGCCAACTATGGGGTCCCCCTATAACTTTAAGAAGTGGATGCAACTATAGGGACCTTAGGGAGCCATCTAGTAGTAGGAGAATCTCTCTAAGCATGTTCTCTATGAATGGATGCATGAGAACTCATGGATAATACCCTCAATGTGAACACTATATCTAGAAGCTATCTAGAATCTTGAAACTATGTTTTTTTGAAAGATACCTCTATGAAAGTGTGTAAAATCTCTATGATAGATATAGAGGCCTTAAATATGTCTATATCTAAACTGGAGGAAAAACTAAAACTGGTGGAGAAACTAAAATTGATGGTTGAAGTGAAACTAGTGACTACAAAGTAAAAGATGGCTCTAAAGTAGAGAGTGGTAAATCATATGGAACTCCACCAACTGTAACACCCTGATTAGTGTGAATTAATTTCACACATATATGAATTGTATAAGGTATTATTTAAAATTTTTGAATCCATATTCGACTAAGTAACATATCAAAAACTCCTATAGTATGAACAATAGTAATGGTGTTGCCACATGTGTTGGACAACTTATAAAGGATGTATAATATCACAGAATGAACTTTGTATGTGCCCACTGAATCTATTGATAACTATGTCCATTGGGATAATATCCTACTCTGAATATCCAAAATGTTGAAATAATGTCATAGTGCACATGTTCACACTAGATCCATTATCTATGAGAACAAAATGAATAGGATGATTATGAATGTAAGCTCTAATAAGAGTGTATGATAATCAAAATCATTTTCGACTATCTCCTACTCTAAGATGGAGATGTAAGGTATATATATAACTTTGGAATTGTATACACCAATCATGTTGCTTAAAGGATGTAACTCAATTGAAGGTGCCCTATATGTATTTGATAGGGGATGTGCATGATATGCATGGTGAACACCTGATGTATCCCTTGTCTCTTGTTTAGAATGCTAAAAAAATAGATCTAAGAAGATTTTCAAATCTTTATCATGTGTTTTCTTTGCCTGAGGAGGTTCAACTTAAATTCCAAGATCAATAACATTTCCATCTATCAAGTCTTGTATCTTGTGTCTCAAACTGATGCATTTTTTCATTGTATGGCCTAGTGCTCTATGAAATTTCAAAAATGTATGCTGATCAAATCCCCTTGGAAGAGGATTTATTGGATCAAATTCTTGAATAGGAGGGAGAGATATGATATTACATTCCAAAAGCTATGATAGAACTCTAGCTAGAGGAATTGGTAGATTGGTAAAGGTTCACTGAGGATGTACTGATAAAACCACTCAATGAGGGGACTCTAAAGCTTCATTGACTATAGGTTGATTCTAACTTTTGTTATCATTGACCTTGAATTTATATGGGACTCTGTTGTTACTCTTATTTTTGTTTTTGATATAATTATGTACTTGAGTTTTCCCATTGAAATAAGTTTGAATTCCCTTTCCTTTAGTGTGTGACACAATTCAGTGAAGGAAGAGAAACTTTTGAACATTATTGATTCATGCAAAGCTGGTAGAAGAATTTGTTGGAATACATCTTGTAACTCTTGATTAGCCATGGAGCTAGTTATCTTAGCCAAGATAGTCTTATATCAAAGAACCTAATCTTTGAGATGCTCATTTGACCTTTGTTTTTGTTTTACAACTTGGGCATATGAAAATTTATCACCAATGTTGATGTTAAAATGAGATAGGAACATGTCAGGTAAAGGATTAAATGCATTGACCGACTGATTCAATGGAATATAGAACCATTGTAAAGATAATCCTTTAGAATCCATGGAAATAACTTGGTAAGTATAAAATAATTTGGTAAATAGTCCAAACATTTTGCATGAAAGGCTCTGAAATATATCTCTATATCACCTTGCCATCATATAGAGTAAGCTCGGGTTGAACAAAACCTTATGGAAAGGGTGTAGAAGCAATGTGATGTGCCAATAGTGTATACAATAGAGCAAAGGAATCTAAGGATTGCATAGGTCTATAGGTACCTTGTTCAAGATGTAGCACTTTGGATTGAAGAGATCTTATCTCTTACACAAGGGCTGTCACATCAGGAGATAAAGATGTACTAGCTATAGATGGTGGAATAGAGGAAGGTTGGGCTACTATTAGGGGTTATTGGTCATGGGTTGAATTTATTTGTGTTAAGTTAACAATAGGAGGAATATAAACCAAAATAATTTAACCATTGGAGGTAAAAATGCACTTGGACAGGAGCATCAAAAATGGACACCTTAGGGTCTGGTGCTATAGTCGAGTTTGGGTGCTATAGTCCTTAAGGAACAAGATCTAGGTAGATGGAATCATCACTATAAATGTTGCTTGAAGGAAGTGGAATCACTATATGTAATGCTATGGATGATTTTGAATTAGTGAAAAGGTTCTTAGAAGGGTTGTGAGAACAAAAAAGAGGAACCTATGGGTTGGGTATCATAAGCCACACTCAAGTTACCAATTTTCACATTTTATGTGACTACATAAACATGATTTTCTATGGTATTTCCTAGTGGTGTTTACCCCTAGGTAAGCATCTAAGGTGAACCAATATGGTTATTGGTACTTTATGTAGTTGATTATTAAGAAGCATTGTACTACATTAAAGGTATCTAGTGGGCCCTAAATGCCATTCCATTGTGTACTATGGAAGGTGATTCCAATTTTTTCTGGGGGTTGTTTTATCTAATATCAGAGCATGTGATTTAATCATTTTTGATGAGTTTTGGGCACATTGAACTAATTTTAAAATATAATTTAAAAGTCTTTTTGAGATTTTGTGTGGTTGTGCATACTTTATGGCATATTATGTTTGCATAGTATACTTTTGGATGGCTGAAAATACACATAATATAGATGTGCATATTCTTGTGAAGGCTTATTTTATATCAACATGTATGTGTATCCTTTTGTATGGCTGAATAACACTTATTGGCTATGTTACCTTTGCTAAAATTAAATTGGAATGTTATATAATTGAGTGCATACAAAACCTTGGGTGAAATTATTTACCTTGAATGGAAAGATACTTGTCTTATATGATTGGAAAGGATATATTATGACCTTTATAAAGGCACATAGCCTCTTGGGTAAATAAAATGGTGTCTTTTTTAATGGAATAATGAACTACTAGAAATTCCCACATTTATGAAATATCAATATAGGTGTAGAGATTGGTAAATTTCTGCAATGAATTCATGATGGTTACCCATATCCTTGGTTAGGTCAACACTTACCTAATCAAATTGCTTCAAGGAAAGCATTGCCTATTAATTGATGACTTGTATGGTCAGGTTGATGGGAGATAGGTGATAATTTATTCACCCTTAGAATTAAGGAAATGATGTTTGATATCTATTATTGACTTGTATGGGCAAGTCATTAGTAGATGCTTAAAATCTAATGATCTCATGAAGACTGAGGGTTAGTCTTGAACCTAGAGGGATGTATAGTGTGAGACTATTTGATTTACTTGGTTAAATTAGTAAAGCTTGGTATCTCTACTTGTGAATGAGTATCTTGAGATAATTTAGAACTTGATCTTATTTATGCATTTGGCCTCTTTTGAGTTAGTTGGAGAATCATGTGGTTTCATAAATCCTAACATTTATAAGTCAATAAGTTTGTGGGAATGTTTATTTTGATCCTATTTTGCATCTAGGATGTTTTTTTTATCATGTTATGCATCTATGATGTTTAATTTGATCATGGATATGTTTGATTCCATGAGGATGTTATGATAACCATGAATATGTTTTATGTCCATGGGGATGTTTAAGTTGATTCTTGATGAGGTATGCATTGATGAGGGTGCCTATTTTGTGATTGGTTATGTTTTGACACCCGTGGGGATGTTTGTTGAGAAATTGGATATGTCTTACATCATGAGGATGTTTATTATGAATTTTAATTAAACTTGTTGATTATGGGAAATTTTAATTTCCATGGTAGTAATATAGCATTCACCTTGTGCATTGGCTAAATTCACCCTTTCCCAAATTTATGTTACATCAAAGCAAGCATCACCATTCAACCTTAGAATTGTTGGTTTAAGTCCATTGGAATAATAATGATATAATATTGTTGTTGGAACAATGAAACAATGCCTTGGTGTCCATTGATAGATTACATGAGCAAGTCATCTGATGATGCTGAGGTATAGTATCTTGGGAGGTTTAAGGGTGTGGCTCAAGCCTAGAGGGCATCGTGTAGTGAGTGTTATTTAATTGCTTGGGAAAGTTATAAAGTTTGGGGATCTATTATTTTTATTGAATAACATGAGCTATCTATCCATGGCACATGAACGTTGTTGGTAAAATTCTAAAACTCATGGAGATATATTTTGTAGGCCTTGTTAGAACACAAACTTCCTTGAATAATGTGATCCTAATATAGAGATCCCTAATATTGATCATGTTGTACTATATGATGAATACTTGATGTCATTTGGATGACATCTAAACATTGGGTGACTGGATGGGAATCATGGACCCTTGTGCTTCAATTTCATGTGTGCTTAAGTGTCATAATGTGAAAGTAACTTGGCATAATCTATCAAAACACCTAAGTCATGTATACATGACCTAATTCATGTGGTTCTTCCTTATAGGTAAAACTATTATGTGTTGTGTAAACTATTACATTTCATTTATTATATTAAATCATGTAAATTAGTGTCCTCAAATATACAGTATGTATGTAGTTAACCTTTTGGATTTTCACATTTTCTTCTTGATATCAACATTATTGCATCACACATTATACACATGATTATATGTTGTCAATATTGGAATGTGTAAATGATGGTAAATTCTTTATGTAAATAAATCTCCCACTTGCAAAATAAACCATGTGGACCTTACTTTGATTTATGTTTTCAAATTATTGTATGAGTATTTATGTACATGTCATGGAATAAATTTGACTTTACGTTTTAACATATTAATATGTGGTAATGTGACCATAATCTAATCATGTGATGTATCTTTCCCTCATGAAACCAATCTCTATTTATTAAAATCTACCAAGCTATAGTGTTGTATTGTGTGGTGTAATCCTGGATCACGACTCTAGTAATGAGTAATGGTGCAAGTATGAGGTTGAGGGTACAAAATCACTAGATCCATAATTATTTAGATTGGGTATGGGACCGTAAATGGAATCTCTCATAGGTTGAAAATCTAGTTTTCTTCTTTGCACAAGTATCCACCTGATTCATTTAGAGTGTGCATGTGAACATTATTGCTAAAGTTATAAAACTCATGGAGATATATTTTATAGGCCTTGTTAGAACACAAACTTCCTTGAATAATGTGATCATAATATGGAGATCCCTAATATTGATCATGTTGTACTATATGATGGATACTTGATGTCATTTGGATGACATCTAGACATTGGGTGACCTGATGGGAATAATGGACCCTTGTGCTTCAATTTCATGTGTGTTTAAGTGTCATAATGTGAAAGTAACTTGGCATAATCTATAAAAACACCTGAGTCATGTATACATGACCTAATTCATGTGGTTCTTCCTTATATGTAAAACTGTTATGTGTTGTGTAAACTATTACATTTCATTGATTATATTAAATCATGTAAATTAGTGTCCTCAATATACATTATGTATGTAGTTAACATTTTGGATTTTCACATTTTCTTCTTGATATCAACATTATTTCATCACAAATTATACACATGATTATATGTTGTCAATAGTGGAATGTGTGAATAATGGTACATTCTTTATGTAAATAAATCTTCCACTCGCAAAATAAACCATGTGGACCTTACTTTGATCTATGTTTTCAAATTATTGTATGAGTATTTGTGTACATGTCATGGAATAAGTGTGACTTTATGTTTTTAACATATTAATATGTGGTAATGTGACCATAACCTAATAATGTGATGTATCTTTCCCTCACGAAACCAATCTCTATTTATTGAATTCTGCCAAGCTATAGTGTTGTATTGTGTGGTGTAATCCTAGATCACTACTCTAGTAATGAGTAATGGTGCAAGTATCAGGTTGAGGGTACAAAATAACTAAATCCATAATTATTTAGATTGGGTATGGGCCCATAAATGGAATCTCTCATAGGTTGAAAATCTAGTTTTCCTCTTTGCACAAGTACCCACCTAATTCATTTAGAGTGTTCACCATGAGTGCCACAAGTTAGACATGGAATCTTAGTCCATAATGCTCACATAAAGGATTTAGTGTTCCTTTATCCACGTCTTGGAGGTTGTGGTAAAATAAACCTTCATGAAATTTTATTTTTTTAGCCTTTTGAAGCACTAATAGGCCCTAAAATTTAGACATTTATGTAAAATCAGCAAGGTGATACTTGTTTAAATGCATTTATGTGTTTACCTATAAGTGCAAACATGTTATGGTCCATTTATTATTATTTTTATACCTATTAGAGATATTATAGGAAGAATATTTATATTTTATTTTAAAAATCATAAATGAAATGTATGCTGATTTTATGCTCTGAAAGAGAAATATAAAGCCCTAATCAGGTGGTGTTAAAAATCCTAGGTACCCACTTGACTTTTAGATAGAGTGATAAAAGTTGGGTAATTCTCTTATATGGATAATTTTTGGATGGTGAGATTAGTATCCCTAGACTATTGTGTGAGATCACATGTGTTGGAGAACATGTTTTAAGCCTTTAGGTTGCATGTGATGTTTGGATTGGTTTCTCTAATGTTTAGTGTGGTTAGTATGGGACATTGCACTAGCACCTAAATGATTGATGATGTGGAAGAGTAACCATAATAACATGGATTATTATCTTTATTAAATGGCATTATATAATGAATGTTCTTAATGTTATGCATGTGGATAATGTTTATAGTGTAAGATCCCACTCTTAATTTGGAAATATGGTTCCAATCTGGTTAGATTGGATTATTGCGATTGTTAACCTCAAGTTGAATATGTGTGTGTGTTAACACAAAGATGCATAATGACTATAGAAAATTTTTTATGTTCAAAATACTAAACTAATTTAGATAGTCAATCTATAACTCTTTAAACTATGGTTGTATTTTAATGCTTGAATGTACCTATAATAATTTTATTGGAAGGCATTTTAAGGTAAGTGTAAGTTATTGTGTTTTAGAACATTATTTTCTTGTTATGTTTAATTAACCGCCTTCATAAATGGATAAAATGGTTCATAATAGCAGTGTTGTAATGAAACTAACATTTTTTTCTAGTGGAAGAGTAACCATAACAACATGGATTATTATCTTTATGAAATGGTATTCTATAATGAATGTTCTTAATATTATGCATGTGGATAATGTATATAGTGTAAGATCCCACACTCTTAATTTGTAAATATGGTTCCAATTTGGATGGATTGGATTATTGCGATTGTTAACCTCAAGTTGAAGATTTGTGTGTGTTGACACAAAGATGCATAATGACTATAAAAAAGTTTTTATGTTCAAAATACTAAACTAATTTAGACAATCAATCTATAGCACATTGAACTATGGTTATATTTTCTTGCATGAAAGTACCTATAACAATTTTATTGGAAGGCATTTTAAGGCAAGTGGAAGTTATTGTGTTTTGGAACATTGTTTTCCTGTTATGTTTAATTAACCGCCTTCATAAATGGATGAAATGGTTCATAATAACAATGTTGTAATGAAATTAACATTTATTTCCATGAAATTTTACTTTTTAATGAAGGCATTTTGGATTTGGTGAACCTATTTATAGCAGGTTTTGACAAATTCTAATGTAATTAATGGCCTTTTAAGGCATGTGATTGGGAAAAGTTCTAACCAATTTGGATATTTGGTGGAATATTCTGATGTAAAAGTGTTATTATACTATATTGGTGTCGTAAAGGACACATGAAGGTAGGAAGGAATCCATTACTTGACCTAATTTAATGAAAATGTGGTTGTCATAATGGTAGAAAATGGAATGTCAACAAGATAAGGGTAAGGAATTGATACCCCTCAATAGGTGGGGATGTTGTGAAGCCATGATAATTGGTTTAGTTAGACATCTTGAGATACTTTTGTTCTTGATTGTTGATATTCCTCGAGATGGATCCTCTTTAAGGAGGGGAGGATATCATTACTTGACATTATGACCCATTGCAGATACTTGATTTATAGATATTTTAACATGTTTTGATAGCACTTAGACTAACGACTATTATTGTTGGTTCTATTTTAGATGGTGGAGATATGAGATATTTTGGATAATTTCAATGATTCTATTATATCCTAATTTACGCTTATATTAGATTCATTTTATCTTGATATATATACTGATTATAGTGGATTAATTTTGTCTTATTATATATATATGTTGCTTAAATTTAGTTATGTTACTATATGTTATTCATTTATCATGTTTCATTGATATAGATTGACATTGAATACTCCTACAGCTATTGATTATGTTTCATAGTGCATGCTTAGGTTCATGGTCATTAGGACTTACTCTTGTCCATTTATAGCTATAGATGACTATGCTTTATTATTATTTCATTTTTAATGATTCACTCTATTTATATCAACATCATTCAAGTAATGTTGATGTCTTATTTGGTGGATGCAAAAACCACGCTATGATCTAAGCTCAATAGTGGGTTTGGACATCTCGAGTATACTTGAGGGGTGATTGAGTAGTTGGAAGTCACCCTGATAGGTATAATGTGTATATGTGATATTAAGCCACTATAGTTTAATAAGTCTAATTCATTATTGTTTTTCATATTTTATTAGTCTCACTTTATTTTTGTGTGTTTTGTTATGGTTCCTTGATTGGAGTCATTCTCATGGATGATTTTTTGTGTTGGTCATTTTCCTGTTGGTGTTATTGATACTTAATTTTAAGCTATATAGAGTGGATTGTCTTATTAGCCTATTATGCTATTGGTTACGATTAGACCGTATTAGGTCTCTTGGCTTGGAATACCATAATGGGACACCCCTTCATTGGAATTTGACTACCTTGGGCTTTGATCAAATAATATTTATTGTTAATCATAATTTTATGAATTTTATTAATTATAATGTTAATGATTTTGCTTATTTTTGTTGTTATTGATTTTGGGAAGACTTATATGATTTGATAATTATTTTTGTTTTAAAATATTTTTATTATCTATTATTATAAATAATTGATTTATGATTTTTGCTAATTATTTATTTATGCTCTTGTTGATTATATGGGTCAACTCTAATGGATTTAGGCCATGATGTTGATTGTAACTTTGACCCCATTATGGTCATTTATGTGGACTCCAGGCATCGTGATATTTTTCAACCCTTGGGGGTTAAATCAATGTTTGGCCATGGTGGCTCCCTTTTTTCCCAAAAAGGAGTCCTTCAATGAATGTTTCTAGAGGATTGGTACATTGTCTTGGTTTATCCCATGCATGCATTGTGATAATTGCTAGGGTTGACTTAATTTAGGTTTTTTCACCATTATGTCTAGAACTTAAAAAATTACACTACTCAAACTACTCTAGAATGGGGTGCCTTGTCTTATTTTTTTGGTTGGTCACTTGACCCATTGGAGGGAGAATGGTAAGTTTTTAGAAAATCTTCATAAAAGGCAGAAGGGGTTGTTAAGTGGGAAACTTTTCAACAGTTCACGGTGGATAAAAAGGGGAGGGTGGAAGTGCTAAGTGATCTAGGAACAAAAAATCCTACCTTTCCCTCCAAAATAACCTACAGAAGACCTATGAAGTGAGTGAATTTTGTTGTCTTTTTTTGTGACATGCCATAAATTTGGCCCCTGCTACTAGTAGTGAGTTATGGATTTCTTATGGACGTTGATAGTCTATTATGAATTTGTGAAGACTTCATTATGGATCTTAAAAATAAATAAATCATTATTACTCCATTATAGATTGTGAGTTTAATTATCAGACTATATTTAGGTATTTCTGAATTGCGATTTTGTGTTTCTGAGTCATGAGTGCAATCTAGAGAAGATAATAGGGTTAATATTGTAGATTAAATTTTGGAGTTACAATCCCATGTAAAATAGAGGATATCAAAGTGTTTGTTTTTCCTTGTTATAAAGCCCTTAGAAGGGGTGAATATTTGCATATCAAACCATCCTAATTTTGAACCACTAGGGTGATGCATGATCTATTATAAGAAATATTTTATTAACCTTAAATTATTATTATTTTGATGAGCTTAGATGTGTGTGATTGTGAATGCTTTGATATTATTGGAGAGTCAAGTGATATTATGATTTGGTCCTTTCTATAATCATAGATATGGTTTATATGTTGAGTAATATTGTGTCATTGACTTGACCATTCTTTTATCATGGCATTAAATTCAAATCCTTGAATGGCTTATCTAATAGTGGTATGGTTTGAAGATATAGACATTGTTGATACCAACTTCTCCAAAAACCTACTACTCTTTTCACATTTTAGGTGATTTTTAAATTTTTGTGTTTCTCATTTTCTTGTTGGGAACTAGGTCTTGCACTTAATGGTTGAAGGGTCTCCATTTTGGGCTCAATACAACGTGACTGGGCACCTATTTAGTTGTGTATAGTTTCATTATGCCTTGTATTGTTTGCTTATGGCCAAGAGTTTATTATTGAGCTACGTTCTCCTTAAAACTATAAATAATGTTGGTTGTACATGGTTATTTATAAGCATAATCAAGTCCTATTTTTATTAATGAGTGAAATGTACTTCTTCTCTTGTCTTGAATGAGCCAACTTGGATATTATGGATTGATTCTAGCATTTTTAATTATTTTACATTCAGGTAGCCTCTTCTAAGCAATAGACTTGTCTAGAGCTTCTATTCTTGATAAATAGATATGATAGATCATGATTTACTATGTAAATCATTTCCTTTAAATATTCATGTATGCCTTAGGTATTGCTCAGGATGACTAGTTTGTTTGGTGATCTAGTTTTTATGTTGCCTACCTTAATTTAGTTTGTCTTTTGTTGACCATTTTTATAATTTTTTATTGGTGGCTCAGTACATTTTGGATTAGTACCTTTTGTATACCTTTTACCTCACCCAAATAACCAACGATTTAAACTCTCCACCTAGATGATGTTTGGGGAGAGAAGAGCTACAAATGGTTAGGCTCATAGGGATGGTTTTAAATGGTCTTATCCTTTTTGTATTCATCCTCTTCTGTTGATGCACCTAAATTTTTTGTGGAAACTTGTCTATTGTACATGCCTATTGGTGTATGATACTTGGTTGCTGTGCTAGATTGTAATTGTTTGTCCATTTTATGTTATGGTTCCATCTTATTACCTTATGCAACCTTGTAACATTTATTTTGTTATAAAAGAATAATATTATGTTTGATGTTTTTATTGATTAGCATAAATGAATATGATAACATGGTTAATGTATATCTAGCCAGCTAAAATTATTTCCCTGATATGCATATATGTTGGGTTCCATTTCCTATATTTAAACCACGGTTGTAACTCTAGTTACATTATGTTATGCTTTAAATATTTTATGCTATTATATACTCATTGGGATCACATAGTGATATACTTATGGTTAGGAATTATGCATGAGGTGGTATAATGTTTTATTGGAACTAGCAGTTGTAACTAAAAATTTTAGTTAATTTTCTACACTTTTGCATACAACTATTATGGTGAGAAAAATGTATATTCAACCTTGTAGTTGTCTATACCAATTATTGGTTTATGTTCCTATTGCCTTTAGTAACTATTTATCTATGCTGAACTTGATTGTCATAATTACTATTTGAAACTTGTTCCTTAGATATGAATAAATGAAGAATCTCATGGCTTAGTATGTAGCTAGAAATGATTATGAGCATGATTCCTTTTATTATTGTATATTTTAATTGAATACATGGTGGCACGAATTCATAGATTGTGTGGATGCCATATCCTACAAGTGGTTGGAATGTGATGTTTCATTATGATTGAGTGTAGTTAGCACTTGGTGTTATTGCATATTGTATATTTTTATTCATATGAAGCATTGAGTTTGTTTTATAATTGAAGAGCCTACATATAGGTTGTAGCACTTTTTTTCTAACTTGAATTGATAAGCATGTTGGAGGTTATATATTAATGAATGAAATCCTTGTGTGAGGGGAGGCCAATGAATAATAGATATTTACCCCCTTTATTATGCCATAAATTTTTTATTAGCTCCTTTTGGTCACATGAAAATGCTAAACTAAGGCCTTGATATTTAAAATTATGACCTATGGTATGTTTTTAACTTGGGCTGAATAAAGTTGTTGCAATTGGTTTATGTAATTAGTTTTCCTTAATGATAAAAAGTAATGTGTTTTCATTATAGTATGGGATGCCTTGATTGGTTGTGGTATCATTTTAAGTGAGCTTATTTATATTGTTTAAGTAATTAAATAGAGCCTGATAAGTGACCTTCTTTATAGTGGTTTGTAGTATTAGTTGTGGTTCTTACCAATAAGGGTGTTGTAGTGATATATATTATTGACAAGATCAATATAGTTTATTGTTTTATTTGTTCATAATTCAACTCATGAATAATGGAATGCCAATTATTTTTTATTTTTTACATTCATTATGTTGCTTACAATGGAGTAGAGTTTCTAAATTTAAATTTAGTTATTAATAGGAAATGAAATGCAAGGACATAGAGTTGATGATTCACTTAAATAATCTCAACTGGTAGCATCACTTTAATTGTTTATATGAGCTAGTAAGGCATTCTTGAGTTACATGGTTGTTGGATTACAGGTGGATGTGTGTGCTTAAAATTTATAAGCTTACCTCTGGCATTAAATTTTTGGTATACATTATATTGTGATCATTAAAATTACTAATAAGCCCAAAATTAGTGTGAGGCTTAAATATGTTGGGTTAACTTGTAATGTTTTCACTATGATCGATGGTTTAATAATCCACCTTGGTAATGAGTTATTAAATCATAACTTTCCTTAATGGATACACTTGTTAATGGATGAAATTACTAAGTAATGAAATCTTGCATGGGCATATTAAATGAATGTAGTGAATTACTATGTTTTATATAATAGCATCATATTATAAGCAAAGGACAAGTGAGTAACATATATGTGAAAAACTCCTATGGTTAGCTTACAGGATTGTATATCTATGTCATGAGAAGTAATTTGGTTTTATAATTACATCTGTATGTTTATTCAATAGGATGTTCACTTGTGTGACATCATCCACCTTAAGATAAGTGTATGCTGTCTCATCTAATTTAATGAGAATAATTCTCTCATAACGGAATTATATCATGGTGTGTGGCCTTGTTCAAGAAAGGGAATGATGGTGCAATGATCCCTAAGGAACCTAGGATCATGGTATACTGATCCAATAGTTGTATCACAAGGACTATCCCTTACTTGGGTGAATCCCAAAATATTATGGTGACTCTGAGGTTTATGCTGTGATAGTTTTAGTAGTGGTTTAGAAAGGTCCACTTTTTGATCTCATGATGGGGGACTTACCTAGGCAAAGTTAGTGAGATAAATTCTTTTGTTTGTTTAATTCAACCCTCTATGCTTAATTATTTCACTCCTCCCTTATGTTATTTGTATGATTAGCAAATGGATAACAAGATAAACAAGGATATGCTTAAGTTAATTCTTAATGTGCTTATCAAATATGTATTTAATATTTATTTTATTGATTTCTATACTATCCACACACATCCTCCAAGTCCCATATTTATTTGGAGTTATCAATGTTGGTGTTGCACATAGACTCATGATATCCCTTACTACACCCTTTCTCACCAATTCAGTAACTTGATTCTTTAACTATGCATATTTTGTTAGACCCATCATATAATTCGATTGATTAGTTAGAGTTGATCTTAGAGTCAAATCAATAGGATGGATAAATGCACAAAGATGGTTGGCAAATAAAGTGCCAAAATGAAAAACAAAAATCTTATTTTGAAAAGGAGGTACTCCCCTTTTTTTTTAAGTTTGAGCCTATCTTACCTTGGCACTATAATAAGGCAACAGGATGTACATCCTTTTTAGGAAAGGGCATATACCCTTTTAAAGAAAGGATGTACAGCATTTTTAGGAAAGGGCATACATCCTTTTTCATAGAGGGTGTATGCCCTGTAAAAGACATGTTTTTTAAGGGAATGTAAATATTTTAAATTTTTTGAAGAAAAGAGTGTATGCCCTTTGCTAAAGGGAATACACTGTTTGTAATATACAGGGCTTACACCTTTTGGTTTAATATGTTTTTTGTGTCATATAGTTTGTTTGTCCCATATATATTTAGTAAATAAATTTAATAAGTTCACATTTAATTTATATTATATTTTATATCATTATAGTTTAAATTTATTTTACTAAATACAAAAAACAAGGCCACTCTGCATCTTTAGAAATTGATTCTATATATGTAGGAGTTACCATTTATAATATAGTTTTTCAAAATACATTTGAGTCAATACATAGTTTTTAAAATTTTAGGATTGGAAACCAATAAAAATATTGGAGTTATTAATCTCCATGTTTAGCTATGGATGTCACTACATGAGATAGAGATAGGGAGACATATATATATATATATATATATATATATATATATATATATATATATATATATATATATATATATATATATATATATATATATAGGGGCTCAGGTAGGGATTGGTCGAGAGAGAGATAGGGATGAATCATATAAATAGGCTCTATGCTAACATGGATGAAAAATATACATAATATGATGGGTTGAGGCATGTACATATGTACCAACCTATCTCGATTAATATGTTCAAACCTCGACAAAAATAAAATAGATTCACATTTTCCTTTTTCTTTTCACTTTCAAATATCCAGATTTAGGGACACCTATCATATATTAAAATAAAGGAAAAGGAAGAGTTGAGGAGTGGGATAAACCTTTGGGTCAATTTTAGACCTAACATCAATGAAGACCTAGATATCTAATTTTATTGGTCCTATCTAATCTACCAAACATGAATGAGGCTAATCAACCTAGTAAAATCCAATCTAAACATAAGGAATTGAAACACCAATCAAGATTAATTAAAAAAAAGATACCATTCACTCTATAATAACTTTCATATAGGTGGGTCAATCCATGCATGTATGAATTCCAATATCATGCATACATGGCCTGACTATCTTATCCTAAAATCACATATAACCGAGTCATCTTGTAGCATTACAAACACACATATGATGTACTACCACTATAGATACTATTTGAGGTAGAGGGAATTTATTTTAAACCTTATTTTCTCATGTTCATGCTCATATCCATTCATATCACTATCTCCCTTTCCACTACAAAGCACTAAGTGAGGACAGTACTTATAGACAATGAAATCCAAATTACCCTCCATTTGGAAAGACTTTGTTATATAATTAGAAGTGTAATTTGATGAATCAACACTTATTTATTATATGATAAGGTTATTATAGGTCCACCATCACTCCCTCAATGACCCTCATCATTCCTCATCATCCCTAATAAATCCCTTATCATCATTCATCATCATCCCTCCTATATCATTCCTCATCATTCCTCATAATCCCTAATCCCTCCCTCATTATCCATCATCATCCCTCATCATTCCTAATGACATTATCATCAGTTCACATGATATTTCATCATCCTTAGTCACTCTATTATCATCCTTCATTGTTATTTATAATTCATAATCACTTCCTCATCAAATATCATCATCCCTAATCACTCCATCATAAACCATCATCCTCCTTCATTCTACTAGTCACTCCCTCGACATCCCTCATCATCCATAATCCTCCCTAATTATCCCTAAAATCCCCATCATCTACCCTCATTTTACCTAAACACACCCTAATCAAACTTCATCATACGTTATTATCATTAATCACTCACTCATCATCTATTATCACCCCTCCTCATCCCTAATCACTCCCTCATTAACCCTATTCATCCCTCATCATACATAATCACACCTTCATTGGCCATCATCATCCCTAATAGTCCCTATTCACACCATAATTTTATCTCATTTTCCTTAGTCACTCCCTCATCATCCCTAATTATCCGTAATCACTCTCTCATCAAATCTTATCATCCTTAGTCATTCCTTCATCATCCCTCATCAACCATAATCACTAACTCCTCATCCCTCATATCCCTAATCACTCCCTTATTTACTCACATCATCCCTCATCATCCCTAATAAATCCTTCTTCATCCTTATTAATCCCTCATCATTCATTCTAATACCTTGATTTTAGGTACAATGGCTTATTGCTTGTGCGTGTTATCCCTAATCACTCTTTTATTTATATAATTGAGAATACCCCCTCTTTTTAATATATGACTTAGTTAATTCCCCCTGTCAGTTTTTTATATAGATGATACTTTTCTCTCGTAATTTTCAAGCATTGATAATTCCGATCTCCTTTATCAATTTATATGATAAAGACCCATATATTGATTTTCAATCATGACAATTCCCTTATTGTTTCAATAAATGGATCAGATATATAATCAATTATTAATTATTAATCATATGTCTTAGGTAAGATAGATAAAATCAAGATTAGATACTAGCTTTGAAGATAAAGATATGGGTTGGGTATTCAATTGGGTAGGGCATATTCAAGTTGGCAGGGCATACTCAAGTAGCTAGGGAAAGAAGGATAGGTAGGTAAGGCATACTCAAGTAGGTAAAATAGGTAGCACATACTCAAGTAAAATTAGGTAGGTATGGCATATTAAATATTAGTATATGGATTGGGTATTTAGTGAGGTCATAGTCAAAATTAGGATATAGATCATGTATTTGATCAAGTAGGGCTTACTTAATTAAGTAAAGTAGATATGGCATACTCAAGTAGGTAAAGTAGGTAGGGTATACTTAATTAAGTAAACTAGGTAGGGCATACTCAATGGTATAGATATATTACATAAAATGATTTAAAACTTTATTTCTCATTATATCTATCGAGAAGAAAGCATCCCTTGCCATCAATAGAATCTATGTAGGTAAGGAATGAATATTTTAAATATGTAGATCTATAATCAATATTCCCTTGGTAGTTAACAATATATATTAGAAATGGAAAGTAGGTAGGAAAAGAATGAAGATATATATATCAGGAAGAAATATTCTCTAGCCTTATTTGGTAGGGCATAGCTAAGTAGCTAGGGAAAGAACAAATCTATCTATTAGGAAGAAAGCTTTTCATGATAGATATGCCTTAATCTATAAGAGAACAAATAAATATATTGAGAAGGCAAGCTTACCTTGATAGCTATGAATTATTTACATGTTATATATTGAGGAGGAAAATTTAATATGATATAATATTAGATGAAACAAAGTTAGATATTAGGAAGCCAAGCTTCCCTTACCTTAATCCTAGACACAGATGAAGTAGGTAGGGAAACCTTCCCTTGCCTTGTCAGGTAGGGAAATCTTGAATTTAGGATAAAGCCTGTAAAATGGTTCCCCATAAAAATATCTATGGCATGGGGCCCATTCCTAAAATATTATTTCATTGATTATATTTGGGACCAAATCATACTCAAAGTATGGTAGGGCCCTAGTTTGGCCATTAGGGCCCACCTGACCTTGTCTAAACTCTAAGTATCACCTCTTTTGTAACAACCCCATTGGGTTTTACTAGAATATTGTAATAATGTTTTAAAAAATCAAATACACATATTCAACATATAGATTTCATCATGATAAATCATAACTAGTGATCTTTAACTAACTGCATTAATTTAGTTAATCATAAAGGTTATAACTAATCCACTTAGTTAAGGATCACCATGAAAATAAATAATCATAAACAATATTGAATATCCTTAAATACTACATCACATCATAAATTAAATAGTATGAATTCAACCATAATTGATATAATTTTACAACTTCTGTTATAGAAGTACAATGTATAAAAGATACAATTTTAGCAATACATAATCATATCTTAAATGATAAAATATGATACAAATCTCATCTAAGTAGAGTCACCACGACTCAAGAATCATTATGTAATATCAAGTATAGTACTCTAGCTATAAGGGTGAGCATTATCTGAGTGCTTCTCTACCCCAAGCATGGACCGTAGATCCCTCACACTATCTCCCAAATAAGGGGATGGCCCTCCCTTCATGGATGGGTAGATAATGATGGTGTAGGAATCTAGACTAACAAACTAGAACCCATGCATCTAAGATATCTAATATATAATATGTACCATAAAGAAATCCATTCTAATATGATATCAAATAAATATGAAAACTATATCAACATATTCAATTATAATGTTTATCAAACATTACTTTGGCCAAAATTTTCACTAATAAATGATCTCTAGGATCATTAAAATCCATACACACCACTTAATCATATTTCACATTATCTTGAATTGATGGTGCTAATTAAGTCAGTGGAATCCATCAACTACTTAATTAGGGTCATGAATGTGAGATTGGGTGAAATAAATAATAATAATAATATAAAAACCAATAGTCCATTCATCATATTTTACTTTAACTAAACACAATTACACTAATACATAAATGTCACAAACATTCATTTAGTCCCTCAAATGAAGTGAATGAAATCTAAGCATCTAGTTTATCACAAATAACAAATAGAATACTAAATAGTCCTCAATATAATACACTATACAAGTATTGAGAATTTATATTGCCAATTTATTTATCCACTAAGAAACTTATGATATTATTTCTCCATGAAATAATATTATAACCTTGACTAAAAAACTGTTCATATTCCACATATAACAACAACCAATAGATATCATATAATTTTGCTCTATATTTAAACTCATAAATACATTAAATGATCTATATTTAACATTCTAATGGTTTTATACAACCAAATATAAATTCAAATCCACTTTTCACTATTATAACATATAATAATTATATCATAATTGTATGTATAATACATATTTATATATAAATGCATACATATAGTTACATTATACATAATTATATAGTATATTATAAAATATCACTCACCTTGATGTATATTTTATATGTGAAGGATACACTCAGGTTACATACAAAGGCCCCATTACCTTTTCCAATAAACTGATAAATTCATATGCCATGATGAGTAAATACATATAATTTTACAAATTAAACTTAGTTATTCCATTAAATATCAAAAAAAAATTAATCATCCAATCAATCATTCATGGTTGCCATTAAAATATATTTCAAATGATTAAATAATTAAGATATTCATGTTCACCTAACATGGGTATGGTTCAATAATAACAAACAACAACACACAATCAATTACCTAGATCAAGTATTGTTTATAACAACTCAAAATTTGGCCTAAAATAAAACAAATATCACACATAACATATTACAATACTCAGGTATGTTATATCACAACTCATACTTAGCCAAGAAAAACCAAGGTAATAATACTATCAATATATTTTATCCAGTCCCCCCATGGACTATAATTGAAAACTCATACACAATTTGACTATATAATCATCAAATGCATAGTCAAATGCAAAGTTTTTAATTAAAAAAAATTGCCTTAAATATTTTAATAGTTTATTGGCTTAAATAATTTCCTCAAGAGAAAAAAACCCTCCAATCATATTACTCATTATGCATATTTGGGTTACACAAGTGACTATACAGAAAAGATCCCAATTAGGCATTATAATCCATTTTCTCAATCTAGCTTAGGGTTTTAAAACATAATTTATGCCTAGATAAAATAATAACTTCATCACATAGTCATTTATAAATATGAATATCAACCATATATATATATATATATCACATCATACAATTTAATTTTGCTTTACACACACACACACACACACACACACACACACACACACACACACACACACACACACACACACTTCATTTTGTGTGTGTGTGTGTGTGTATGTATATATACTTACAGTCACTTAATGAAGTTAGACTATTCAATGTATAAGCATATACTTATAATCTCTTAATGAAGTCAAAATATTCAACATACAAGCGTAATATATATATATATATATATATATATATATATATATATATATATATATATATATATATATATATATATATATATATATCTAAAACTCATAAAAACCCATACTTTTACCCAAAAGTCAAATTTAGTTATTAGTTGAATGATTATATAGATTAACTATTTCAAGTCAATATGTTCATATACCCTAATATATATATATATATATATAGTTTGAATCAACTATTATCTGTTGACCCCAACATCTCCATATAACCACCCTCTTCAATGATATTCTCCCTCCTTCACAACCTGAGGGAAGAATCTATCATGTATCCACCTCATTCTAATGAAGGTAGTTAGCTCAAAATATCATTATATCCATAAAAATAATTTTGTATAATAATCAAACATGATCATAAAGTATAGAATACAAAATTATTGCTAACTCGTAGCATCTAATCATGTAAATTAAGTAACCAAAATTATCCCATAATCAACATATGTTATCAATCTTAATCAAATATTAGTTAATCAACTAATCAACCATAATAATCCATAGATTAAATAAGTTATTTATCTCAAATATAAATTAGGGTGTGATATCCTTGTCCCTAAATATAGTCATCATCCTGATAACATTTATTCAAACAAAGTTATGAATTTAAAACATTGTTTCATAGAAAATAATATAATATGCAACAACAAATCAAATAAACAAATGTGTAAATAGCCTATAAAATACATCATAGTCCTCTTAAGTGGAGCTATCCTTAAAGTATTGGTACCATAGGACTTTTTACTATGATACTTCTCTATTATGCAAACAATGTTTAGGAGTGCCAATTACTCTGATTGGTTCTCCAAGACCACCCAAAATCCAAAACTTGCAAAACATTCTAATCCAATACATGTGAAAGATCAACTATATACTTTTTAAGATAAGACACATTGAATACATTATTGAAAAGAGATAGAATTGGTGGTAATGCAATCCTACTATAGGGTTAACCACTCATAAAAACTTGAATGGTCCCACATATCTTAATGAAAGTTTTGTTGACTTCTAAAATTTAATCAAGTTGTTTTGAGGCTTAACCCAAAGAAAAAAATTATCACCTACAAAAGAATACCTAGTTGTTCTCTTTAGATCATCATAACTTTATATCTATTATTTGCCTCAACCAACCTCTACCTAATTGTCCTGACTTATTATTTCATTTGTGAAAGCATCTTAGGTCTAAATACTACCCTATCTTCTAACCTATTCTAACTAATTTTTGTCCTACACCTCGTTCCATATAATGCTTCAAATAGAACCATCTTCAATGCTAGTTTGTATGAGCTATGAACAAACTCAACTAATGGAAGATACTCTTCCCATTTTTATTATTGATATATGTAATACATATGAAAGAAATCTTATAAAACATTATTAACTCACTCTATCTATCTATTAGTCTGTGGGTGATATACAGTGCTAAAGTTCAACTACATTCCTAGAGCTCAGTTTAGAGACAACCAAAATACATAAGTCATCTTTGGATCTTGATTAAAAATGATATTCTATGGAAAACCATGAAACTGATACAATTATTTCATGAATCTCTTCGTAAGATTAGGTGTATCATTAGTCAAATTTCCTAGTATAATCTGAGCTACCTTGGTTAGTTTGTCAACTACCACCAAGAACATGTCATGCCTATTACATGATAATGACAACCCTTAGAAAAATTCTATATTTATTAACTATTACTTCCACTTCATTATGTCATCTAGATACAACAATCTAGTTGGATGCACATGTTTAGATTTTACATGCTGAGATTTCAGATAGTGAAATACAAAATTTACTGCATCTCTCTTGATTCCTTTCCAAAAATAGAATGGTTTAACCTTAGACATGATATTGGTTACTATTAGATGTCCTAAATATGTGGCATTGTGAAATTCCTTAGATTCTCTCTATCAAGAACATACATCCTATCATTGTATCATAAAAGACCATAATTCTCTATTCTAAATCCCGTATACCTAAGATTCTGAGCATTCTCAAAAACACTTTCCTAACCTAATCATAGAATTCATCTTTCAACATGAATTTAATCACTTGATCTATGAAAGTAATTATAATATTAGCCAAAAATACTATGTACATTTTATGGCTTTGAGAATTAGCTACTCTATTCTCTTGCCTTTGATATAGTTAATATCAAAATCATAGTCAAATAAGAAATCTGGCCATCATATTTGATGAGCATTTATATTTAGTTAGGTGAAGATGTACTTGAGTCCCAAGCTATCTATATTAAACTCAAATGGTTTTCCCAATAGATAATGTCTCTAAAATTTCAAAGCATGCACAATTTTTGTAAGTTCTAGGTCACAAGGGGCATAATTCACTTCATATGGCTCTAGTTTTCTTGAATCATTAACTACCACTGAACCATCTTACATAAGATCTCCTCAATGTCCATCTCAAGATGTATATGTGATCACAAATAATTAACAATTAATATTGGGAACTCTTAGCACTAGTGCTAAAGTAAGCCTCCTTTTTAATTTCTTAAAAGGCTACCTCACACATATCTAATCAAATGAAACTTTTAATCTTTTGTTGAAGAGAGTGATTTGGATTAGCTATATTGGAAAAATTTAGAAGAAATTTCCTATAATATCCTACTAATCTGATGAAATTTTTTACCTCATGCACATTCTTTACTGAAAACCACTCCATAATGACTCTTATCTATACTACATCTAAATAAATACCATCTACAAAGATAATATGTCCTAGATACTACACTTTATTTTATAAAAATGCATACTTAGACAACTTACCATATAATCTATGTTTGTGTAAATGTTACAAAACTAGTTTCTGATGTTGTAAGTGTTCTTCCTCATCCTTGGAATAAATGAGAATGTCATCAATAAATAAAAACACAAAGAGATATAGGTAACCTATAAACTCACTATTCATAATATTAATAAATTTTATTAGAGCATTCATCAATTCAAAAGGTAACACTATAAATTCATATTGCCCATAACGAATTCTAAATGTTGTTTTCGGGATATCTCTTCATGGATCCTCAACTAGGGATACTCTTCTCTAATATCAATATTTGAAAAGACTTTGTCTCATCACATTTTATCAAAGAGATCATCAATGTGTGGAAATAAATATTTGTTCTTGATCATTGCTTTATTCAACATCTTGTATTTTATTCATAGGTGAAGAGTGAAATATTTTTTCTTAGTTAAAATAACTTGAGCACCCCATGATGACACACTCGATCAAATCAAACCTTTTGAAAACAAATCCTAAAGTTATCCCTTTAAATCAACCAGTTCAATGGTTGTCATCTTGTATGGCACCTTAGACAATAGTTTCGATCTAGGTATGACATCAATTGAAATATCAAACTCACACCTAGGTGGCAATCTTGGTAATTATTTTGGAAATACATCATGGAAGTTTCTTTGAAAAGGATAATCTTTGACAGATGGTTCCTTAGATTATTCCAAATCATTTCTCTTAACGATAAATGCTTGGCATCATTTTTTTTGAGCTTTTTTGAGTTGAATTATAAAAACATGCCTGAGCTTCAACTCCCTTCTCGAACACTTAATCCATGGTAGATATGCCATGCACATCTACTTTACTGCCTATTTGGTGTTTTAATCCCAATATGAATTTCTTGATTTTGAAACTCTCAACTACCTGATACCAAGGTATAAACTTAAGAAGCTTGGTGAATTACTCAAAGTATTCAATCATTAAAAATACCCTTACTTAAGGTTTTGAAAATATGTAATATTTTGGTTTAAGTATAGCTATGGAATCCATCGTGACATAAACAGTGTCACAAACTATTCCCAAGTGGTAATGCTTGAGCCAAGGTTCATCTCAAGCTTCTTGTTCGCTCACCAAGTCATTACTTCACTAATAAACTGATAAGCTCCCTATACTACTTTCATGACTTCAAAATAATTCTAAATATTTAAAAACTTATCCATTTCTATTAGCCATGCTTCAACTCCATCCCCCAATATAGTTCCATTAAACATAGGTGGATTCACCTTTTTCATGTCGTGTGCTAACTCTACAGCTAGTCGAGCTCTTGCATCTTGTTGCACCTCCTCATGCTTCTACTATTGAATATATTTTTGGTTATTAGGATGCTCTTCAAGTTCTTCCTAAGAATTCTCCTCTTTATGGCCATGCAATTCCTATTTTAGAGCTACAATTCAGTCCCTAATCTCTTGCATGGTTTCAAGGGTTTGGTCCAACTTTGTAGCTTACTCAGTTGCAAACTAATTTAGATCAATAGGGGGTTTGGTATTCAAATTATCCTCACCTCTTGGTCTATCATGCACCATTGTTATTTCTATTTATTAGGATAATAATTTTGTGTTATTAGACACATTAAGTCCTATAGTTTAATCTAGAGCTTTGATAACATAATGTAATAACCCCACTAGGTTTTACCAAAATATTGAAATATTTTAAAAAAATACACATATTCAACAAATAGATTTCACCATGAGAAATAATAACTAGTGATCTTTGACTAACTATATTAATCTAGTTAATCATAAATATTATAAATAATTCACTTAAGATCAACATGAACAAATACATAAACCATGAACAATATTAAATAGTCATAAATTTTCCATAACATAATAAATGAAATAGTATGAATTCAACCATAATTGATGCAATATTACCACTTCTAATATATAAGTACAATGTATAAAAGATATAGTTTTATTAATTCTTAATAATATCTCAAATGATAAAACATGATACAAAGCTCCTCTAGGCCGAGTCTCCATGACTCAAATATCACTATGTAATCTCAAGTGTAATCTCAAGTATAGTTCTTTAGATAGGAGAGAGCATCATTTGAGTGATTTTTCACACCAACCACAGACCATACATCCCCTACACTGTCTCCAAAATAAGAGGATGGACCTCCCTTCATTGATGTGTATTTAAGGACGATGCAAGAATCTAGACTAATAAACTAGAACTTGTGTGTCGAAGATATATAATATATAATATTTACCATATTAAAATTAATTCAAATATGATATCATATAAATATGAAAACTATATAAACATATTAAATGACAATTTTTATCAAACATTAATCTCACCAATTTTTTTAACAATAAATGATCTATAGGATGAGTCAAATTCATACACACCACTTGATCGGATTACACTTTATCTTGCATTGATGGTGCTAATTAAGCTAGTAAAATCTATCCACTACTTAATTAGGGTCATTAATATGAGATCAGATAAATAAAATAATAATAAAAAAACCAATATATCCATTCATCATATTTCACTTTAGCTAAAAAAAATTAGGCTAATACAAAAATACCACAAACATTCATTTAGTCCATCAAATGAAGTGAATGAGATCTAAGCATCTAGTTTATTATAAATAATAAATGGAATAGTAAATAGTACTGAGTATAGCATGCCATTTGGGTAATGAATATCTAGACTGCTAGTTGATTTATCCACTAATCAACTTATAATATTATTTATCCATAAAATAATATTATAACCCTAGCTAATAAATTATTCATATTACACATATAAAAATAGCCAGTCCATAACATACAATTATGTTATGTACTTAAATTCATAAATACATTGAATGATTTATGTTTAACATTCTAATGCTCTTATAAAAACAAACATCCAATTTTCAGTATTATAACATATAACAATTATATCATAAATGTATGTATAATATATATTTATATATAAATACATATATACAATTATAATATACATACTTAATTTATACATTATACTATAAAGTTGACATCCAATAGCATTCACCTTATAGTATATTATATTTGTGAAGTATACAGTTAGATTACATACAAAATCCCCATTACCTTTTTAATAAATAGAGAAATTCATATGCCATGATAATTAAATACACAAAATTTAACAAAGCAAACATAATTATTCCATTAAATATCTAAACTTATTTAATCATTAAAATCCAAAAAATCATTCAAGGTTTCCATTAAAATGTATTTCAAATGAGAAAACATTGAATGCAAGCATTTTTACCCAATTTAGGTATGGTTCAATAAAAAACCAACACAGTCGATTACCCAACTCAGATATCATTTAAAAACAACTCAAATTTTGGATGAATAAAACAAATAACACACTTTGCATATTACCCTACTCAGGTATGCTA
>JARHVA010007130.1:0-15000 GCA_037957365.1 Torreya grandis
ACTTTGGGTTCATTTAAAGTGTAATTGCCATTTACTAAGGATATGACCAAATTTTCATAGCCCTCATGAGTACCAAGAATGCTTGGAATGGATTATAAGTTCATGGGATCCAATTAGTTCTTCATTCTATTCATTGGGACACTTGGGCCTAGTAACAAAAGTAATGAGCTGACACTTTATTGATGTCACCATTGTAATGCATGGATGAGTAAGAGAGAATCAATGGTTTTTATTTATTCACATTTGTGCTAAACTTATATGCACCAAGTTTTAGGTCCAACACCAAAGTGAATCAAAATTTATAAAGATCCAAAGTCAGATCCTAAGTCACTTTCTATGTGTTTTCCCATACTTAACCATTTTCAAGAGGTTTTAGTAGAGGCAAGTGATCATCTTCACATATCTATATCTCGCACATATAGGTTTTTTCATCTTGGTCCTTAGTTTCTTTACACTAAGATTCAAATCATCCACCAAAGCATGGTGGAAGTTATGCATGTGAAGAGCTATATCCTCAGTCAGATTTTTCTAAGTTTTCCATACTTAGTCAAAGAAACTCGACCATCACTAGGACATCACACAGAAGCATTTGAACCAACTAACTTATGTATTTAATATCTTCACTTAGAAGGCTCCTAGGACTAATGGATCAAATGGGTTCTTTCCTTTTGGCCTTAAGAACATCTTCTAAAAGTTTGGTGCCTACATGACTTTTGTAATTCAAGTTATATGCCTTAAAAGTTGGACCTATAACATAAGATGTTTGCACTGATATGAAATTTAGGCCTTGAAAAATAACTATTAAGGTTCAAATACCCCAACAACGGTTGCACAAACATCAAATTTAAGTCCTAAAAAATATCCATTAGAATTCAAAAGGTAGAATCTAATGGTGTGGATCAATCAAGTAGAAATCTAATGGCATAAGCTTGACTAGCATAAGAATGGGCCCAAGTAGATTAATGTCTTGCATTCAATCATGGATTCAAATCTAATAGCATGTGAGCAAGTCAATGAGTCAAGGAACTCAAGAGGTTACCACATGGTATAAGTGCATGACTTAATAGACTAATAGTAAGATCCTAAGATCAAAGTGTGATTGAAAAGTGGCATGAGCACATTTAATCATGTAAATCAAGATCAATAGAGTGAGGTAAATTAAGAGATCGATGATCTAAGCTAGTTTTTAATGGCTAATTAGATGAAGGCAAGTCCAGGTGACTTGGACAAAGGTCAAAAAAGTAGTTTTTAATGGGCAAAGGTAAATAAAAGGTATGGATCCAAGTTTGAGCATGGTTCAGTTTGAACCAGAGCTAACATTCAAAAGATACCACTGAGGTAGACATGTAGATCTCAATAGTTTCATTTCCAGAGGCTAACTGCATGAAAGGGACCCTACTCCTCACTATTACATCCAATGATGAACCAATGAAGAAAATTTAACACTAAGACAAAGCCCTAATAGATTTATCCAATTTTTCTAACCACATTGATGCCATAACCTTGCTTAGAACAACTTGATCTCATTATTACAACCATCAGGGAAAATCAAGGAGGGAATATTGTAACTGTGCAACCATTTGAAGTGACCTAGATGAATCAAATGGTTTGAAGGAGAATATTTTGTAGCATCAATTATAATTATAGTTCAAGAATTAAAATTTATTGATTCCATTTTTTAGCTACAAGGCTCCCTTTCTCTTCTTGCCTTTCTTCTATAAATATAGCTCTTAAGCTATTATAAAAATAACCACACCATGTATGGTGAAGCCCTATTGGATTGATTTTATATTCTACTTTTTAACATTAATATAAGTCTATTTATGAGTTTTTAAACAATTTTGTAAGTCTACAAGTGATGTATGGTGATGAGAAGTGATAATTCCCTATCTTTCCTTCCCTTATCCTTTCATGTTTGAGTAAGAGTTCCTAGTCTAATACATCATATAAAGTGTAGTCTAGTGTTTAAAGATTTTTCAAGTGTATAATTGTCCTTTGAGTGTGAAATATACCCTCTGGTTCATTTACCTTGTGTTGCTTCCCACATCTCAACTTTATATTTAAATACTTATGTTAGAATCTATTAAAACTTCGAGACTAGTTTGTATGTTTTGTTTCATTATGGTAGAAATATGATGGTCATGTGAAAGACATTCTTGATGCATCACCTTATTTACATCAAGTTCAATTTATGTATTTTCTAACTCTTTTCCCCCATAAATAAGTAGTAGTTTAAGTGACAAACATTACATGATATATTCAGGGAGTTAGCCCTTAAACCTAGAGGCTTATTTATGAATAGATACACCCACATACTTGGAAAGTTCCCATGTTGCCCAAATTTAGGAGCCTGAACAACCTCTTCTAGGGTGCAATATTTGGTGACAATAATATGTTGAAAAAAATATAACTAAGGGAAACTTATAATCTTAATTCTGTTGAGAGCTAATTTTTTCTAGGTTATATTATTAATTGAGTTCTATCACCTAATATAATAATGAATTATGTAAACTATATACTATGAGATATGTGTATACAAAGTAATGTTTTTCAAATCCGATAGTATAGAATACAAATTGAGCATCTATTAAATATACAAATGTTGTCAAACATGAGTGCTACCTTTGTGAGAATGTGTGTTACTTCCCACTCCTATTAAAATAATGGAATTTCTCCTAAGTGCAGGTGAATTTGATATGGATAGAATCTCTAGATAGAGAGCTAGTTCCCTTAATGCTCTCACTAAATTTGTAACTAATCCTACTATCTACTGATTTCTTGACTAAGGGAAAGGGTGAAGGAATAATGCTTGCACTGGAATTGATAGGAAAAACTTAAAATAAAGGTGATGCAGTAATGTTTATGATCACATTCTCTTGACATTGACACTTTTAAGAATCAAAGGAGCCTGTACAAATTCTCTTCACTTAAGGTATATGGATTCTACAACAATGTTTCATATAAAGGACTTGATATCACCCACTCTTTGCATGAAAGGAATGAAATATTATTGAATTCACATCCAAACTTAAATTCATATTATACATAGACACTTAGAATGACCTGTAAAAACTCAAATATGATGTAATAAGGTATAAAAACTAGATATTAACATAGGAAAGCTACTAATTCACAATGTTATATCAATGAAAATCACACATACACTTCACACAATAACCTAAAAATGAGGAAAATAACTTCTTATTTCTTTAAGAGGTTAAGTATAAAATTTTGATAGCCTTTAAACATAGCCAAAGTAAAAAATTCATCTGATAATGTTGGATAAGAAGATACAAATATAAAATAGTAGGATAGGGGAGATAAAATAACCCCAAAATAGGGATGACTAACTTTGTATTCAAACCCTTCAAATCACTATGTAGTGTTTCCTAGATTTTTCCCTCCCTTTATTTCATAAAATTGAGTAGGGGTAAGTTTAGATTTGTATTTAAAATTTGAATAAGTCTTCAACATTTATTGGTCAAGCTTGACCACATGAATTGCCTAAATCTTTGCTTGCATACCCTATATATTAGCTTACATGTTCTTGTTGAAGAATAAGTCACATCCTTGAAAATAGGTCTTCAAGTCTTCATTAATTCCTCCATTGAAATAATCTTTTTATCCATTTATGAGGTCTTCCCACCTTGAAAGAGTTGTTATAATACTCTTAGAGCATCTTTGACCTTTTCTCATTGACTTGGCATAGGAGAGGAAAAGGTATCCTTGAAGATGTTAAATACTTTTTTAAAGAATTTGAATTTTATTTGAAACTTAATTTTGACATTTTTTTGTCCTCAAAATGGCATGGAAGCTGATAAGTAACATTGAAAGGATTTTTGAAGAGTTTTTATGCATTGATTTGGTTGGTTGTGCCCTTGAACTCCTTCTCTTGCATCATGGCATACAAAGGAAAAAGCTTGGATTTGTCTTAAGAAAAATTATCCCTCAATTTATGGATTATAAACATCATATCAAACATAAAAAAATACACTTAGAGCCATCAAACCCTCTAAAATATGTGATTTTACTCTATTTGCTTGCTTTTATACCTATTCCTTGTAGCCCTCAAAAAAGGTAAACCTCCTTGTGAATAAGAATGTATGCAATGTAATGGAGAAATAAACACATATTTGAGGACCTAATATCCCATTATAGATTAATGAAAAGTTTTAGGACCTAATTCTGAGTGGAAGTGTCCCTTTTTCTACCATTTCTCTCTCTAATCAGACCTCTTAAGCCTAAAAATAAAGATTTGGATCCATAAGTCTCCCAAACATGTGAAACATTCCAATAGGGTTTGAATTAATTTACCTATCTTAAGACCATTTTCCATTTTAAATTTAAAGTTTTCCTTGTGTATGTGGGAAAACCAATAAATGGCTATTGGCAAGCCTTGGTGCTTGTGCATGCTTGAGAGGTAGTTTTAGTGTTTTTTCATGAAAATTTCAAGTTCTGAGACTTGGAAATGACATTTTGAGATGTATAACACCATTATACAACTAATTTCTTGAGATTGATGTCTCTTATCACACTCATAGGCCTTCATCTATGCTTTTTGGCTTGTAAAACTAGGGTTTCCTCACTTTTTAACCAAGTGGCCAACTTTTATAGCTAGTATAACATTTTGAGAGACTTTTAGAAGTGTTTATATGATATTATAACATTTTTAAAGCCTTAATTAACCTTTAAAATTTATTTTGGAGCCATTACCTATTGTGCTACTTCACAAATAAGATTTTATCTATGTATTGTGCCTATTCTATATGGTACTGTAATTGCATATGCAAACCACTAACATGTCATGGTGATCACGAGACTTGATAAGGTCAATAAAGTCATTTGGAGATCAAAACCATTAATTTAAATTCATTTGGAAAGTTTTATCTTCCATCAGGTTATTATGAAGTGTTTAGGGAGGGTTTTAGATATCTCCAACTCTTAAGTATTGTTCATAAAGAATAAATCCTAAATTTTATTCCTAATATCACAAGGTAGAAGTTTGGGGGGGGGGCTCTACACCACCTAAAAACACCATCTGGTCCTATATACAACCTCATGAAAGTTCTAAGTGTAAGTTGGTAGCTTCTCGAGTAGGATGGACTATGTGAGAAGGCCGAGAAAGGGTCTTAGGCTTAAGAAACATTTCTAAATTTTCACCATCAGATAGAATGACATTATATAGGTATAAGACAACCTATAATATTATTTCAAATTATCCTCAATGAATATTTGTCTTAAAAAAGGCTCTACAACTTGAATTACTTGTCACGAAGGTTTAAGAACAAACTAGCTAAATTGACCCTAAAGGCCCTATTAAATCCATTTCCTCCCAATTAATATAGGTTTAAAGTTTGTGGAATTATTTAAATATGTTATATAAACATCTATATGCACTTTATCCTTCAAATCCAAGTCCCATTTGTATAAAATGTCAAACTTCCTTAAATAGGCCTAAATATTCCTATTAGGCTTGAAGGTGTAATTTGGAATTTTTGGCTCAGTTTTATGTTCCTTAAAGGATAATGACCTTTAATTGTGTTCACCATGAATCCTAAAAATCCTCAAGACTTCACTCCAAACTTAGTTCATCTCAAACCTACTTAGGACATGCAACCTTCACGTCTTCCCTACGTAGGCTTGTCTATGCCTTGTTGACTTTTAAGGCATAGAAAGAATATTCAATGACTTATTAGCCTTAAAAACATGTAAATAATACCAAAATACCCAAATTATTCATCCATCACACATATAAAATATTCTAAACATCAACTCCTTCCTCTTTTCATATTGAGGGCTTCTTGACTGCAAGTGTATGTTAGGTAATTTGACTACAATTGTTATTAGATCTCTTGACTAGGGTCAAAGATGTATCTATCTAGGTAAGTTCCTTATATGATCTTATAAACCTATAGGTTCATATTTAAACACTTCATTGACATGATTGAGACCTTTTGGACCCTAGTATATACCAAGAAGTGTAGGCTCTTGCAATACTTACACATATGCCTCTATAGTATTTATTGAATACCATGACTAAACTGTAGGTGATTATAAGGTTTAAAAATTCATTTGGTTATCTTAATATAAAATATTTTAGGTTTATTGAAAATTCTAATAATATATTACACTATCCACCAACTTGAGATAGACTCCATTGCTCTTCAAATGCACTCTATCTTCCCTCCAAACTTGGAATCAACTTGAGTTGTCCAGAATAACCTATATGTGGCTAATATTCATTGGAGGTTCTTATTATTATTTTAAATAGTTTTCATTACCATTTTATAACATTTAAAAATATTCCTTCATGTCTTGGTACTCAGACTTTGCCTTCTTGTTTTGAAACTTAAACTTTACCTTCTTGTTATTAGGATTGCAAACTTAGTCATCTTAACTCTCCTTATTGGCTTCCAAATGAATTATGAATCTAAATGAGTCCATTTCCTCTCATATAATATATGTAATTATGTTTCTAATCAAATCCTCTTGATAAGATAATTTTTTTAATTTCAAAATTAGGACCTATAGGTTTGCCACCTGTAGGTCTTAATTTTTCTTGTATAAGATTGTTAAGATAATCAATGCCCTGAGTCTTGAAGCTTGAAGGTGTATCAAATATTTTATATATCCCATGTGAACTATTTTAATGGTATACAAACTTCAACTAAGAACCATGACATCCCAAACTTACTTATTCACATGTACAGGCCTGTAGGTTTGTTGAGTTTGGATGTAGGTAGTGGTTTAATAGGAAACTTGAAGGTTAACTTGAAACCTAACCTTGTTAGCTAGTTATTTGAATTTGATACACATTAAAAATCATGAGTATTTTCACACATAATTATTCATCATCTTAACCCAACTCTAATTAAACTTATTCAACCTCATACTCTTAATAGTCTTGACTATATCATCATGGTTCACAATATGATTATAGGTGGTGATTTGGTCTCTTTATCCTCTGTATGGATAGATGGATGAATAATAAATTTTAATCACATTAAAAATGTATATAAATACTCTTATTTACTAAAATTCACTTGTCATACTTGGAGAAGTAGTAACTTGACACTCAAAGGCATTGACTAGTATGGAAACCAAAATGATCTTAACCTTAAAAATTGCTAAATAACCATAAACAATCCAAATAGATGAATGGAGTCTTTTTTTGTGTTTAAAGAGTGGTGAGAAATATGAGGAAAATTTAATATTTTTTACATGACTTGACATGATCCTAAATAATACCTTAAACAACTTCAAATCCTTTCAAATAATGAAGCTATCTTATTACCTTAAACTCTACTAACAAACCTTAAAATCTACTAAAATATGTCTCAAAGTCTTCTTTAATGATATTTATTTATTACTTGGTGGCATATTAAATTTACTCACCCATAAAAAGGATTAGATAACATTTAAACATATACTTAACACCTTCACCATTCACCTTCAGGTGCACATAGTCCATCACAAACCTTTTCAGATCATGAAACAAAGTCTTGACTATATTATTAAGCACACAATGCCTTAATTGGATATTTTTCTCCCTTTATTAGTACTTTTCACCTTGAATATTATTATTATTATTACTATGAAACAACCTGAAGATCCTCTATAAACCACTTTACTTCATGATTCCATCTTCGTGATCTTCAACAATAGGAACTCATGACTTTATAATTGAACTTTGATAAGAACCTCTCACTATGGCTATCTAAAATAAGGAATTATATAAGATGGAGGTATATTTTTTTTAAATTAAGAGGTGTATTATGATTAAAACATGAATTTGAGAACCCCTGAAGATGAATATACTAAGTTACTAGATCAAACATGCTTGAAAACTATTGACTTTGACAATTAATATAGGCCACAAATTTCCTACCAAAAGGTCCATTATCAATAAAAATTACCTGATGATTAAAATTTTTAAAATTTCCTATTTGACCCTGAAATCACCCAACTATGACCATTTTTATCCATTGAATTCTGAAGTGAAAAAATAGAGGCAAACCTGGACCCTATCTAGATGACTAGGACATAATGAACCCCTTATACTATTAGTTATTGTTCATAAATATGGGAATATGAATGTGAAAATAAATTACACTAATTTAATTTCATTAATTTCCATATAATTTCCCAAAATATTTGGATATGAATCTCTCTCTCCTGGTCATATTGAGTAAAAAACCAAGGCCTTCATTGAGCTGCTAAAGAAGTTGATAGGAGAGATAAATAAATTTTATTAATTTTGGCACCTAAAACTCCTTAAAAACCATGGTTTTGACTTTTAAATAAATAAATTAAGTCATAAATGTTCATATAAGTTAATTTACCCTAAAAACTTGTATGAATAGCCTCAAAAGAGCCCTTTTAGCACTAAAAATGTCATGATCACTTAAATAAACTGATGAAACCACTAAAAAATATGTTCATTAAAATTTTTCATGTCTAAATAAGTATATCATGACCTTATTATCGTATTAGACTACCATTATCATGCAAAACCTTCTCTTGGAAGCCATAAAGTGATCCAAAATACAACAATCAAGTTATGAATTTAGCCAAGAATATCACCAACCTATTTGATATTTAGTAGAGCATGTAATGACCTTTACACCTATTATAAGACTTATCAAGACACCTTAGACTCCTTTCAACATTTGAAACCCACTAAAATAACTCAAGAAGTGGCTAGACAAGCATGTAGTTATGATGATAAACCTTAAACTCATCAAATTTACCTTAAAGTCTGCTAAATAAGGTTTTAAATGAACATTCCAAGGACATAATAAGACAAACCCATGATCCATAGGGTAAACAAGCATAATGATCAAAGTTTTAAATTTTAGGGGTGATAGTTTGACCTATGAGGTTAAACTTTTCAACATTTTAGTGACTCATATGGAAGCATGCTTACTATGCCTATGAACTAGATAGTTTACATCTCTTTTGGGCTCATTAAATCTCTCTTACATTCTAAAATTAACACTAAAAAACATGACTGATGACTATAAGAATCTTTAACTTAAAACAAGATAACTATTTGTCTTATAAAAACAAGTAATATAAGATACACAAAACAAGGGAAATAATAAGACACATGTGTCATCTAAGAACTTAGTTGAAACAAAACATAAGAAAATTAATGTTCTAGGACAATAGTTAAAGGAAAACAAAAAAAACTATGCAAAAAATAACTTATCTCTCAACATCAATGTTTTAGATGTATTCGATTGACTGGGATTAGAATCTCCTCACCATCCATCTTGGCAAGTTAGAAAGCATTGTGGAATTTTTAGCTAGAGATTATGTAAGGGACACTCCAAAGGGAGTTAAAATTGGTGTGCCTTCCTAGTTTAGGCTCTATCCTCATCCCACTTAAGGACCAAGTCTCCTTATTTGAAAATTTTGCTTGATGTATTTCCATGGTCAACATGGAATTTTTGATTTCTTCCAACTTCATAAGGTCATCCATCGTACCTCACCTCCATTGGTTCATTCTCCAATAACTCTAATTGATGCATTAGTTCCAAAATAAGAAACTCAAGAGAGATGGACAACCTTACCTATTTTATATAGACCAATTTATATGGTGAATTGGCTATAGACCTTTTGTAGGTGATTCTATCAGCCCATAGAGGTGACTTAAGCTTAAAATTCCATGTTCTCTAATTATCTTCAATGGTCCTTATTATCTTTAATAGGTTCTTGTTATTGGACTCAACAAGGACATTACTTTATGAGTATTAATTTGATGAAGTGTTGAGGTATACACCATGTTGAACAACCCATTGAATGGTCCTAACTCCCATAAATGGCATGGAATTATCTAAAATAATGGAGGGAAAACCAAATATTGTAAGCAAATCTTCATAAAAATCTAACACACTAGATGCATTTGCTTCCATCAAAGCTATTGCCTTTATCCATCTAGTAAAGTAATCTATGGTAGTAAGGAGCCATTTATGACCAAAACTTTAAGGTGGATTAATACAACCAATGAAATCCGAAACCCCATTAGAAAAAAGGCTAATCCACTAAAATTGGTTGAAGAGGTAAGGCAACAAGTCTTTCTTTTCTTGTAAACATGCCACATTTATTGCACTTACTCACCCAAACATGGCAATCTATGAATCTATTTGGAAAATAATACCCACCTCTCATGATATTAAGGGATATTATCCTTATTGAGAAGTGGCATCCACCTTGTCCATCATGGAATTTCTCAAGCAGTATTTCTACTTGGGCTAGCTATATGCACCTTAACAACATACCATTGATGTCCTTCTTGAAAATCACTCTATTAACAAGGAGAAAAGGAATGGACTATAATTTGAAATACCTTCTCCTTGATGTGATTAATTTGGGAGGATAAAAACCATCTTGGAGGTACCTTACCAAGTCTTGAAACCAACTTGAATATGATGTTTGATCAGCTACAATTTCTTCATCATTTAACACAAACTATCTCCTTATTCCCTTATAAGTCTTGGGCTAGGTGTTTACACAATCCTTTTTCTTTAATCAGATTAGTGACCTATATTTCAATGTCATACTCCATCAATATTGTTATCCAACATCCCCTCTTATTACTTATGTTCTTATTCAATAAGAACTCCTTAATACTAGGATGAGCAACCATTAGATATATCTTGTTGTTAGATAACAAGTGTCTAAACTTCTTAAGACATCTGATTATTAAAAGGACATGTTTCTATACATAGGTATACCTTGTTTCATATTCCTCCAAGCCTCAATTGAAGAAATATATGGGCTTCTCTAGATCTTTTTAATTTTGTTACATGAGTATGCCTAAAATTTTACCTACAATAACGTATGTATACAATATGAAATACCTTGAAAGATCAAGATGAATTAGGGTAGGAACACTAGCTATTGCTTGTTTGATATCCTATAAAATCTTAATACCATCCTTGGTCTAATTGAAGCTCTGATTCTTCTTAAGCATGGATGTAAGTGGCTTTTCCAAAGTTTTAAAACCAGATATGTATCTGCTTATAAAATTTATTTTTCCTAGAAAACTTTGTAATGCTTTCTTATGTTTAGGCAAAGATAAAGCAAGTATGAAGTCCATCCTCTTAGGATCAATGCTTAAACCATGATTGAAAACCACATGTCTAAGAAACTTACCTTCATGTACTAAAAATACACATTTATTAGGGTTAACAAACACCCAAAATGTATACATCACTCAAACACTTGAGATGAACCATGTGTTCACTTGCATTCTTTGAAAATACAATAATGTCATCTAAGTATACAAGAACCAACCTATTGATTAGACCTTGAAATACCATATCCATGTCTCTTTGAAAGGTTGTTCTAACATTAAACAAATTGAATGGAATTCTCCTATAGGAAAAAATTCCCAACTTGGTAGTGAGGGCTATCTTAAACTAATCTTCCTCCTTGACAAGAATCTGGTTATATCCACTATAACCATCCAATAATGAAAACCTTTCTGAACAACCTACCAGTTGAAATATTTTCTCCATGAATGGCAATAGATAATGATCTTTGATAGAGGCCTTATTTAATTCATAGAAATCCACACAAATTATTATTTCTCCATTTTTCTTCCTTACTAAAACAAGGTTTTCCACCCAAGTAGAATGCCTTATGGGGAAAATAATTGTTGACTCAATTAGCTTATATAGTTAGGTTCTCATTAAAGTCTCAAGTTTTAGATTGATTGGTCTTTGCCCTTGTCTAACTAGTTTTTCATCAACCTCTAGCTCAATAGTGTGTTGAGATAAACTCAGATCAAAAACCTTCAAGCCATTATACTACCATGTAAATACATCAACAAAATCCTTACATAAATTAACAAATGATTCTTTTTAAGAGGGAGTACATACTTTACCTAGTTTAAGAGTTTTTCTAGCTACTATCTCAATATTAACATAGTGTTCCTCCTTGGTAGAAAATGAGGACTTATCTCTCCTCACCTCATCATATCTACTAAAGATGTTTTCAAGAGTGACCAAACCTTTGGGAATATTAGTGGACTTAAGTTGGGCAATCTGATCTCCATACTATTGTAAGAGCTTTAACTAATTTTTAGAATATAATTCGGCCTCCTCTTGTAAGAAGTGAATAATCTGATTATCATCTTCAAAAAATGTCTAATTCTGATGAATTTTAGGAATGGAAGGCCTACCAAAATCTAGATATGTGATTGATTTTTCTCATTCCTTACATCATCTAGAATGATGAGCTGAGCTCATATGAAAACCAATCTATCTACATGTTTTTTGATTTTTCTTAGCACTACTTAGATACCAAAAGCATCAAAATCCTCAAGGATATCCCAAATTATAAGTTTTTGAGACCTTAACAAAGAATTCTTTCATAAATTTAGTCCTCTCACTTGGTGAACCATTAGTTCACTATTGCCAAAAGCTTGTAAAACACTTATTCCCATCTTCCTAGCCCATTAAAAACTATGGACTAAAGCCTCATACTTTGTTACATTATTAGAACAAACAAACTAAAAATTAATGTCATAAAAATACCTTTTTTTGGTAGGTGATATAATCATCATTATATCCTCAATACGATCCTTATTTCTTGATCCACCAAAGTAGAGCTACCAAAGACCATCCTTTGACTCATCTTCCTTGACTATAACTAGAATTTGTTTATCATTTTAATGAAGACAATAGAAACCAAGTCCCTCATCTTCAATAATTTTATAGGGATCATGTTAATGCAAAATATAATACCATTAATTAAGAAATAAATCAAGAAATCCTTCAAGAGGTGAGTTGGCTTGTATTTCACTAGCTTGTTTCACCTCATCCGAAATGACACAGTTTATGTTCACAACTCTTGGCATGTAAGGTTATAAATGAAAACATGAAATATGTTTAGAGTGAGTAGTAAAATTAGTCCCATACCTTGTTATGAAAATTAAATAAGTCTAATAATCTAATAGCTAACCACCAATTTTTTATGTGAAATCTCTAAACAAGCACATGGCAAAATATGGAGGCAAGTCCACCACCACTACATTCTACTGAATGGTTACATTTTGGCAAGCAGGTAAAGTTAATTTCAGGTCCTTAATCATGTGAATAGTATTTTTTAGTGATCCATCAAGCTAAAATACACCTTTGGTGTTTGTTTCATACAACAAACCAAACTTGTCTGCAATCTGCTTAGGTATAACCATACTATTAGCTCCACTATCAACCATACAATTGTGGACTAAGGTATTGCCAAAAATCAAAGAGAGATAAAATAGATGTGTTTTATTTAGTTTTACCTCATATTTACCCAATTTTACCTCCTTATGTACATGATATAATTTTTATTTCATTATCTGATTTGAATTTTCTAGAACTACACTTTCCTTTTCAACTGGTTTTGGAGACAACTTGAGGGCTGAAAGATCCAAAATAAGCATGTCCTTTTGTCTTGAGATTGATAAGGAATCCCACATACTCATGATGATATTTTAATTATTAATATGGTCAATGATACTAAAAAGAGTTACAATCACCTTTGGATGCACTCTTTGCACAACTAGATGATCTTGGACTTTAGGTACTTGATGAGTTTTGCTATTTTACATATTCTAATTTTTCTTAGGTGTTGGGACAACAAACTAATTATTAACACCTTTAGGATTAATGGGAGGAATGATTGGAATGTGGCTTACCTCTTTAGTCTCATTAGTGGTCCTTTTCTTTGCTCTAGTGATAACTACAACCACATTATTTTAAGTACTAAAGTCACCAACGTAATTTAATCTATATGCTCATCAATTTGATAGTTCACAAAGGTTGAATCCAATTGCTAATGTCCATGATTAAATTTATCTTGTTATGTTATACCCTTACTATGTTAAAATTTTAAAAGATGAGCCTCTTCTTGGGTCATCTAAGGCATCAACATAAATTGATTCACTAATGCTTGATTCTTCATATCATTTGGATTAGATGGATACCAAATTGAATTTGGCATCATATTGTTTTGTGTTGGCACAGGTAAAATGGCTTTAGATGAAGAAGGAACATTTGGATCAATTGCAACATAAGGTTTGGCTTGAATTATAGATTCTTGAACTTGATATGAAGGTCTTTATGATCTAAATCCTTGATAAGGAGGTCTATTGTCTTTGAAAGACTGATAGGTATGTTGATTAGGTGCTTGGTAAGACCTATTAGATTGGTATTACTACCTTTTTAGTTGAACAATTCTATTCCTAAAGGATTTTTACATTCCCTTAAGTTCATCTCAATATATTAACTAGGAAGAGATGTAAATTATGCTTGGGGGCTGTAATGGGAGCCATTGAAGGAGCTTGAGGGGCTACAATTGGTTGTGTTTCTAGGAAAAAGGGTAGAGGAGTTCTAGGTTCCAACTTTTGAGCCTAAATTAAACTATTTTATACTCTAATAGACACTTCATATGCATATATAAGTGTAGTGACATGCCACCCATGGAATAAATCATGACACTAATGTCTAAATTTGGAGCTCTTAGATAATAAAAAAATGCATACTCTAGAGATGGCCTAATCATAAGAGGTATCCTAGTCCATGTCTTTTTAAACCTGAGGTTAAAATCTGTCATGAACTCATGAGGAACCCTCTTAATAGTTGTGAGTTGTTCAACCAAGGACAAGTGATTAGATTTGTCCTCAAAATACCTACAAAATGATGAACCTAAGTCATCCCAGGAAGTAATAGAGTTTAGAGGAAGGTTTATATACCACTATAATTCTTTTCCTTTAAAGGATGCATTAAGTAGTCAGATAGCTACAATATCTTGAACAACATTATGGATAGAATAAAGATTAGACACATATTTTATGTGCTCAATAGGTGTGGTTTGGACTTCCCCTAATAAAAAATTAATGCTCTTAAGGGTTGAAGATGGTATATCATCATACTAATCAATATTCATTGGTATTCTTCTATTGAATGATATAGACACTTGGTTCCTAGGAAGAGCCATTTGGAT
>JARHVA010007130.1:20000-55000 GCA_037957365.1 Torreya grandis
AAACATAACCATGCTTGATCATGTAATCAAAATTCATTGCAAATAGATTTAATTTAGTATGGAAATTTCTAAATATGTAATTAATTTTAATAGTCACATATTGTTAAACATATTGATGTCAATTTTGTCTAGCTGTAAATGTAATATGTAGATAACTAACCAAAGACTTAAAACTGAAATTATATTTTCTAAATAATTACAATAATATGTTATAGTAATAATTTAGACCTTTTATGAACTTTGTAGGATAAAATTTGAGTACATATAAATGCCAATTATGGACTAGGGGAAAATTTATTTGATAACTAAGAATTTTACATGAATATGTTCTCTTAGTATAAACCTAGACTTGGAAATAGGTTTATAAGTATTCATTTTGAGTGAGTCATGTGAAATTAACACTAAGCAAATGAAGATATAGGTTGCAAATGTAGTTTTAGTTTTTAGTGGAAATAAAAGGACCAAGTACCTAGAGTGAACTATTACTAGGTTATAGAAAACCAAACATAAACTAATTTATATCATAGTTAACAATGTGAAACTGTAAATTTTGAATTGAGTTTGAAATTTTTAAATATTGATATATTCATCAATGTGGGTGATTATCCAATGTGTTAGTTGTAAAAATATTATAAACTAATTTAAAATGTTACATGCATGAATTCTACTTTAGGTAAGGGATAGATCTTGCCTTAAAACCTTAGGCTATAAATTTGTATTAGATGCAATGAGAGATATCTATGCATATATATTTATGCCAAACTAAGAATAGATTTAACCCATGATTAATAGTGGAAGAGATTATGGATATAAAGAAGGAAGGTTCTGAGTTTGACTCATGATGTATATCGAGATAGATTACCTATAGAGTGTATGAGTTGAAGGGTAATTTACATTTCATATATACATAAATAGATACTGTAATAATTAAATTTCTCTTATTTTTATATATATGGATCAAAGGGTGGATCTAGTTATCATCGAGGTGTAACTTGATTATATTATGGTTTATTTTACAATAAAACATTTTGAAACAAGTTGAACAAAAGATGAATAAGGGAAACTTATAATCTTAATTACATTGATAGCTATTTTTAGGTTATATTAAGTTTGATCACCTGATATAATAGTGAATTATGTCAATGTATACTATGATATATGTAGGTACTGAGTTATGTTAGAAGATACTTATAATGATTTAATTATTATTCTAGTCTATCATACATATCTGGTTTTGAATGTAGTTACTTTGATGAATCTATGTTGTCACTTTGGTGATTTAATGATTGGAAAGAATGAGACTCTTCATTCATGATTTATTGCATCACATATTACTATTGGGTTATGTATGCTAAAGATTATGTTATTCTACTTTTAATCTTCATATGAGAATTATTAGACTACATTTTTGGATAACAAGATATAGTTTTATGAGTATGCTAGTGGGGACACCTAGCCCTTGATATTGTATGATAGTCATGATTCACTATTAGAAAAATTTGTTTTAGTGGAATTGAATCATATTTTAAATATAAATTATATAATGAAAACTTTGGCCAAAGTAATGTTATAGCTGAGACATTATCATTTGACTGTACTTATAGTTTACATGTGCATGTTGATATCATTTAGATAGAGAATTGGATTCCATGGTATTTATGATTTTTGCATGTAATAGTGATAGTACACACATGGGTCCTAGTTTATTTCTTGATATTAACACTATTTTTATTTTCCCCTCTATGAAGGGTAAGTCCACTTCTAGTGGGGAGGTGTGTGGGAGACCATTGGTAATGGTTGGAGGTAAAAAAATTGGATGATGCTCTCCCTCTATCAACTAATTCAGCCATTAGGATTATACTCAGGATAAATTCAAGGATCAATGAGCTATTAGAAAGATCCTTTTGTACTATTGTACTCATTTATTTGTATATTTGACTTTATACTATATTATACATTATTATTTTGATGGATATTCAACATAATAGAGGCTATGTAAATTATAAGAATTTTTCTAAAATTATAATAATATTGGTTATAATTTTTTTTGTAGCTAAAACATAGATTATATTAGTAATTATTGTACTTGAATTCTTCTAATGCATTCAAATTGTAATCTGATTGGATTATTTGAACACTAGATGGATCAAATTTTAACCAATGGGTTAATAAATTATATCATCAGTGCTTTAGATACATTTAGTAGTCAAGCAATGATAGATCAAAATAGTTTTAAATGATTTATAAGTACTTTGTTAATTTTTTTATCTTAACTATTGGTTAACACAATAGGGTCCTAATAATTTTACAAAATATTTATATATTTGTACTTACAAATGTAAGACTAGATCTCCCCCTCTAGTCATTTATATGTCTAGGGATAGGCTCTGTAAGTTGAAACAATAACCAACATCTCTCAAATTTTGTCTATGTGGGAACATATCTAGATCAATGTGATTAATATGGGCCTACAATGAAGGAGTAATTATAGATGAATGCTCCAATTCTAAAGCATTGAGTAATAATAAATGATGGGAAGGAGATTTTTTAATTAGATATAGGAAAGGGATATGGGAAAATGTCTTTGTGGGATAAAAAACTAAATCATAGTTCCCCACATGTTTGGGATTGATGTCAGTATCCAAAAAAATTTTTGCCTAAGGGGTTATGGTTGGATGTTCTCTTGTGTGAGAAACATTATTTTCATCTTCCTCAATTTCAAGTTCCATAATTCCTATCATGTGGGTGTTTTATTTTGGTCCTAATTGGGGAGCCACATCTGGGTTAACTGTGTTATACGTAGAAGCTTTGTTGTTAGGAGTGATAACCATTAGGGGTTAATTATTTTGATTATCATATGGTTGGTTAGATATGGTGCATTATTGATAGTCTAGAGGTAAGTTTGATAGATGCCCAAGTTAATGTTTTGAGGCGTTATGGGACCATTTAACTGGGCTTGAGGGTTTGCATTAACATTACCTAGGAACATGTCTATAAATGTTTATCATTGGTTCTTAAGGAGTCTTTGAATGAATTTATAATATTTTATGTAGGCATGAGTGTCATGTCTAATGACTCTATGAAAAAGTAAATAGACATTAAGATCATAGTCTTGAGGATTTTGATGTTGGACTTGATGACTAAACCCTTGATTGTTGTTGTTATATTAGAAGTGTTGATTTTGATTAATGTTGGTATTTTGAAACTAACTTTGGTTTTGATTTTTTCATTAGGTGTTACAAGGAGGAGGGTAGTTTAACTCAACCACATAAACAACTGATAGAGGGTTTTGATTACTTACACCCATATTATTATTGTTTGTATTATTATTATTATTATTCATGGGATGAGGTGGATTGATATTAATTCTATTCTCCTTATTCTTTTGATCTGTGACGCCATATGTGGTGGCATTATAGTTCCTATTTATAATTTTAAAACTTTGATTATTAGAATTTTTATGATTAGAGTTTTGATAGCCTTCATTATTTTAGTTTGTGATGACTATATTTTCATTGATTCATTAGGTTATACAATGACTACCAATGGTCACTTGGTTGATTATGAGAGCACTTTAAAGTGCTTTTTTGTAGACTGATAGGGGATTTTTTTCACATCTTATCTTATCTCCTTACTTAGGGAGTGCAAGAAGAGATGACATAGTTATCTTTGGTCCATGTGTGGTACATTGGTATATGCATATAAGACTTGTTTCCATCTCATAATGAAATGGGTAGTTGATTCATTGTGCTCTTTCTTAATGTGCAAGAACTCTTGTACATTAGTATTTAGGGGTTTATTCATATCGAAGGCCTTGACAAAATCGGCCATAAGTTGGTGAAAAGAATATATAGACCATTCATGGAGGTGATAATAGAAATCAAGGGTAATTCCTTCAAGGGTTTTCAGAAATATTTTTGAAACCACCCCATCCCAAGGTAATAGTTCCTTAATAACCATAGTGTATGATTTACCATGCATTTTAGGATATCCTCCCTTAAATTTGGGGAGCTCTGGTAAGGGACATGGTAGAATAAATCTTTGTATACTATGATCGATGGGTTCTTTCAAGTATTCAACATATGTCCCACTATCATTGAAGTCTATTAAAGGTGTAGTAGAAGAATATTGAATGGGTGAATTTGAATATGGGTTACTCATGTAACCACTAAGAGGAAAAAAATGTGCTTAATAAGGTGGTGTGGAGTAAGCTATAAAATATTTATCTTAGATTTAAATAACATGTGATAGTAGGGAGGTAATTGGTTATAATAAATGGGTTGTATTGGCTGAATGGGAGGGGCATATATAGGCAATTAATTGATTGACATGTAACTATAAGGGTTATATGGTTTTAGTTGGCTAGTTTGCATAGGGGGAGTATACACGAGTGGAATGTAACTTCAAGGAGAGTAAGGTGGAAAGTTGTTTTCCACCATATTAGTTGGAGGAGTGTGGGTATAAACACTTCCCATAGAATTTTTATAAGGGAGTTGGTATGATGGAGCAATGTTAAAAGTAATAAGATTGGGGACACCATGAGTAAGGATGTCCTACGTATATTAGTTTGAGGCATAATTGAAAAGAGGTGGGTTAGATAGATATAAAAATGATTGGAAAGTTACCATTAAGGTAAAAATAAGAGATTCATGGCATTCATTAAATGGATTGGTGGAAACACCTTAATTCATAGAGGCTTCATTACTCTCTAAATCTCAAATGCAACCCACCAAGTTTGAGAGGAAGGAATGGTGGTTCTAGTGACCTCTTTGGTAGTAGCTATAAGAGGTATGATTTGATGACCACCAATATATATATTTATATTAGAGGCCTCTAGAGGAGATGTTGGGTGTTTTCTCCTTTGGGTTGGGGATGTTTTGGTCATTGGGAGAAGAATGAAAAGGTGTTTGTAGTCTACATAGTCCATCTTCCAAATTATGGATTCTATTAATGTATTAGTATATCTTATTATGGTTTGGGCATTTGGGCTTTGTAGGATAATGGATGGTCAAGTTATAATGTGAGCATTGGTCATACTTACACCAATAAGGACATGATATTATAGTTAGGGTGATTGCTAGTGATTTTTGATGGATCACGTAGCTCATGGATTACTACCCTTGATCTAGTTTGTGAGTTGAAAGGGTGGTTTTGATACGGGATTCAAAATTTTGTGGATAATTTTTATTATTCCAACCATGAAGGGTAGCTTCTTCACTAGGGTGAAGACTCTTCGTATAGGTTTCAAAGTCTATAGTTCTCTCAAAGATGTCTTGACTAGACATATGTAAGGAGTATATAATGCTATTTAAATATGAGTTAAAATAGAATGTGGAGATAAGAGAGAAAAGAGTGATGCATTAAAGTATATGCATTTCATGTTGAATTCACCAATTTAGTATGCACACAAATATCACACATTAAACTGTACACTAGAATTCTCAAGGTTAGGTCAAGATAAATGACATAATGGAAGATGATGGGTATCCTAAATGATGTAGGATGAGGGTATACCTAAGGACAAAATAAAAATAATATGGAAAGCTAAAATTTTAAGGTTATTTATTTGGTGGGCAAGAATACATAGGGGGGCCCTACTAATGGAACTATGGGCCTAAATTATTCATCTAAGGTTTCAAGCTATCCAAGGATAAGATCTAAACTATGGGTGGAATGAAATAACTAAAGCCTAAGCTCAAAATTTATATCACTCTGAAGTTCACTTTTTAGAACAAGAACATACACTCTAGGAATGACCTAGCACTATGAGGATAAAGAGGCTCAATGAGTGTCATCTAATGGTAGAGAAATATTGGATGGTAATGAATAAGCATATAGCTTGTTTTGAATTTTTTATAAGGTAAGTGTTTGTTATTTGTTAATTTGTGATCAATTATTTTACTTGAACTCATCTTGGCAAGGGTTTTTCTTATGAATTATTTTGGCCCTTGTGCACATTTTGACAAGGTTTTTGCAAATAAAATGAAATTGGATTGCTTACTAAAATTAAAGTAAATTTGTAATGATTGAAGGAAATATGAAATTAAGTTAAACTAAATGATATTATCTTTGGTATTTTCAATGATATTTTTATGAATGCAATACTAAAATGGAACTTTAGGTTAAGAGTGCAAATGCTGATTTTTACCCTTTTCTAGATACAAGATTTTGCCTATCTGCAAGCTAAATGGAACTATTTTTTTGTGTTTTCAGATTATTAATAAAATTATTATATGATTAAGGATTTTATAACATGAATATGAAACAATATCAGATCCAAACTCTAGGGAATATAATCTCCAAGTATCTATAAATTATGTTATGCTTTTTAATGAATAAGGATGAAATAAAATTTCAATTTTTATGATTTTATGATATAAAAACAACATTCTTATTTCATGCAAATGAAGTAAATCATGTCTAAGATATAAACTTTATTTTACCTAGTTTTTTCTATAGTTTTCTAGGTGTATGTGTGCTTGTTTTCTTGTGAATGTAAGCTTGTTAAAATTGAAAATGATTTGTTTTGTAACTAAAAATTATTTTTATGTTATTTAAATTACCTAATGTTTGGATGAAAAATACATGTTTTCAAAATATCTTAAGAAGCAAACATTAAAGGTCTAATCTATTATTTTTGGTGCAAGAGAGAGGAGATATAGTTTTCTTTTCCTATCTATGCCTTTTTGGACTGAAAATAAATCTAATGAATGGAGAATAATCTAAATTAATATAATATAATGAATTAATTAACAAAACTAAAATTGAAAACCATTAACCTGATCTAGGTGTAGACCATCTAAAAGCAAATATTTGTTGTATTAAAAGTTATCCTCAGGTAGCTAGCTCCTTGATTCATAAATCACAAATCTTAGAAACTATATAATAAAAATATGAAAGGGGAAGAAGGAAAGAAAGACACAATCTTTGAAAATAAGAGAAATTGAACTAGTGGTTGAGTTAGTTCATAGATAACAAATAATTCATTATTGATTCATCTAAATTTTCCTCTCTAAAACTATGTAGAATAACCGTGAAGATGACCAAAGGTGGATAAAAAGAGTTTAAAAAACTAAAATAAGGTATGATATGGTTTTGTAGAGATTGAAAACACCAATATTGAATGTAAAATTTAGACCCAAAAATAATCTAAAAGTGGTGTACTTGTATAAGAGCAATAGAGGTTGCATGAAGGAGTTGAAGGAGTTTAACTGAGTTGAAATAGGAGTATAACTTAGGAGAGACTTAAAATAATTGAAAATATAAGAGGGAGTGATATTTGACAACATGGAAGTGAACACAAGGTGTAAATATAAATAAATGCAAAGATAACATGCAAAAATTCATGAAAACTTGAGTTTTGTAAGCTAATTTTAGAATACATTGAGAAGGTGACAGAACTAACCCTCTTTGCAGGGGTGTTTATGAAACCATCATTACCCATAAATAAATAACCATAGGTGGATAAAAAATTTCCATTTTATAAGAAGTAACCACCCTATAAGGGTGTAATCATTATAATCATTTTATAACACAAAGTGATAGTTTTGTTAAAAATAATGGCAATTTAGTCTTGCATAGGAGATTTCCAAGATTGAGCTAACAAAAGTTTTAAATTAAAACCAAAGGGAGTGAAAGGGGGCTTGGAGAGAGGAAGTAAATTAAAGGGGAGGGGTGTTAAAGAGAATCTATATTGAGCATACATTAGGATATCACTACATCATCATTAAACATCATTTTAGAATGTTACACCTTGAAAATTTTGGGTGCATACAAGTTCACCAATATGTTTTATTAGAATTTATAATTAACTGGTGTTTTAACTCTAATTATGATAAAATGAAAATAAATATAGAGAATACTATAAAATGACTTGTAACTAGCAAGGCAAAAGTAAAGTACTAAAATGCATTATGTTATTTTTGCTGCATGTGTGCATTTAGAGATGGCTTAAACAATTAATAATGTTTTGTTTTGAATTGGATAAATTGGCTCTTGACTTGGATAAAATATACTTCAAATGAATAGAATCAGATTTGGAAGGAACATGGAAGCTTTGATCAATGTACAATAGTGTAAGTATGATTCAACAAATACATTTCCATGTGATGAAATAGGTGAATTAGACGTGCCTTTATGGAAATACAAAAGGGGAAAACCTCACACTACCTATCCTAAAAATACAAGCCAACTTATAAAGGAGGGTCTAAATTTGAAAAATAGTTGTTATTGGGGAAAAAAGATAGAATCAACCCAAAAGACATTATCAACTAGCTAGCCCATCCCATTCTGATAAATTTTGTCTTGGAAGGATAATGTTTAAAATTAAGGATTTGGTATATCCATACAAATTATTAGATTTTTTCAAGTGATTAAGAACATTTCTACATGTGTATGATAACAACTCAGAAATGAATAGGTCCATATAATTAATTAGGATAGAGAGGTATACAAATAGATCCATATTAAGTTCTCAAATCAGTTACTATAAAAATTGACTAAAAAAAACATTATCAAGTATTCATGACCATATTTTAGTGACTACACATCTCATTTAAGAAAAATATTTCAAAAATACAAAAAATTAAAATATTCAAATTAAAATAAAATTAGGACTTAAACATGACATGTTTGCTAGTTTACATTATTTATTTATATCATTTATCACATGTTCTTAGATTACATATCATTTTTATAAACTTTCACTTCATAGTATATATGAGTGAGATGTAGTACATACATGTTACACATGATACATGGATGTGTAGATGTAGGGAATTCTTATACCTAGAAGCCATGCCAATATTAGGGGCATATTATTCCATAAGGTTAATTTGATATAAGTAATATCTTTCTATCCATTTACCATGTTAAGCCACATTACTTTATTAAAAATGTCTTTTTATTACTTATACTATTTATGGTGATACATTTCATGGATATGATACTTTTTTATGTTGTGATATTGATATACATTGCTAGTGTAGACTAATTTGACTTATTCTATGCTTCATTATTTTTGTTTCATTTTCAATAGGATACTAATTTATTGTATATTATGTGGTGTTTTTAATTATATGATACATTTCATTATTCATTAAATGTGACTCTTGGCCCTATGTGTGACATTTTATTATCCATTTTATATGGCCCTTGGCCTTGTGTATGACACTTGATTGACCATTATGTGTAGCCCTTAGCCTTATGTGACATTAAGTGTTATTGCATGTGATTATATTATGTAAATCATGGTCATGTCATTATGTTATTATGAGTTGATACATATAATATTTTCTATTAAACTTACTGAGTTTGTGATGTGATGATCCATATCACACACTTTTCCTCTTATTTGTGGTGCCATGATTCATATCATGCACCTTTAATGCATAGTATTATTTAGTGCTTATATGAATGATGGTTACTACTATGTGCCTTATATATATATATATATATATATATATATATATATATATATATATATATATATATATATATATATATATATATATTTCTTGAAATGGCACTTATATGCCTTTCATTACATGTTTCATATATGAAATGATGATATATATAGTATTGTAATGACATATTCTCCACATGATAATATATGATTTTACACAATTACATATTTTCACATAGAATAATGCAATTAATTCTTATATTTTGAGATGATTAGTTCAAAGGCTACATCCGTAACCTAGAAAAGGGGGCATACTAGTGGTCTTGTTATAGATAATTAAGCCTCCATGAGAGTAAAATTCAAAATTTGGCACAAATTATAAGATTCAAAAGGTTTAGAATGGTTCAAAACATCACTTTAGTTCAAATATGGGACACATATTTATAGATTGAGATATATTTGGGGGGCTTATTCCATTTATATGCACATATTTTTTAGGAACAAAAGTTACATATTTTTAGATATTCACATATTTAAACACATAAAGGGCATATACAATGCATATGCACAGTTTTACAAGAACACAAGTTGAAAATTTTCAAGTTTGGGGTAGGATAGCATACAGATGAATAAAATTCTATATCATACTAAAATTTATGTGATAAAATTATGGGACATGAAATGTTTTTATAAACATACATTATTTAGTTTTCTATTGTTGTCATCGATGGTAACTATACATGAGTAAATTGAATCTATAAATTTATCTAAAATGATTGAATTTTTTAAGGAGGTAATGTAATCAAGATTTAGTGATGTTCAAAATATAGACATTACTCAAAGTGAGCTCATATGTGTCTCCCATGTTATCATCATGGGGTTCAAGACTCATCACATAAGTAGTGTGATTAAGGTTCAACAAAGCTTAATGACCTAGGCACTACTCCCTTTTCTAATTCAATGGCCTTACCTTAGTACATAAATTTGGGGCATGTTCAACCCCTAATTATCTAAGTGACTCAATAAATAATCAAAAATATCTAATGCTTAAATAATGAAACATAATCTCTAATGGTATGACATGTGGAAACATATTTCACCTACTTACAAGTGTATTCCTTTTATGCTCTTTAAGATTCAAAAATTCTAGTTTCATTTTATATTTCATAATTAATACATGGAAAATTATTCATACGTATTTATTATAGGTTTTATGGAGAAATAAACACATTTAGATCCTCATAAAGATAAAATGTATAATACACACTCAGGTATGTTTCTTTATCCTTTTTACTCTAGCATTATATTTTATTTCAATGCTATAATAAAATGGGGGAGTTTTTAGATACTAAAATATTGAATTAGATACATGGACATGTAAATTTTAACCTAATTTACCCTTACATTACTTTTGAATACACATATGCATCTTATTCTCCATTCTTTGCTTTCTATGGGTCTGACCTTTTCGATTTATTACCTAGTCACCTACTAGGATTCCCTAGTCTAGGTATAACCTATTAAAAATCATATTCAAATTATCTCTAGGTAATTAAATTAGTTTTCATTCCTTATATACATAATCATTAGACTTAGACTATTATGTAGTTCTATACTCATCCAACCCTGACAAACTTATCCTGTATCAAACAATAATCACTTTTCAAATTCAAATACTTGTTTTGAGTTGACTTGTATGTTTTGCATGTTGATGGCATGATAAAATAACCAAATATTACCATATACATATATAATCTTTTTAATCCTATTCGCTATATATAATTTTTAAAGAAAGCATTTATCAAGCCTACTCAAACACTTGCACATTAAAAGGGACTACCTCATTATTTCTAATTCAGTCATTGGTCACAACTATAATACCTTAGAAAAGTATAAATCACCTAAAATACAAGATAAATTTGTCATTTACCAAGTATTTAAAGATATATCATAGGTTTTATTCTCTAAAGGAGCACTATTGCACACATACACCTAATGGGGAGAACTACATACGATTTGACTTCCATATTTAGAGTAATATATATGTAGGTAGGGATCAAAAATTCATCAAGGAGTGTTGGGATTAACTAAAACCACATTATTTACCATTTTTGAGATCAAAATATAGTGTCAAAAGTGGACATATGATTTCAAAGATTATTAAACAATTTTATAGATATGTGCACATAAAAAGCTATTGAATTGCATACAAAACAACTTAGAAGTAGATGCAGTGTCTTATGTGGAAATAAAGAATAAAAACTCATCAATATGAAACCATAATGTTATGATAAATATCATCAATCAATATCATCCTCAAGTTTAAGGTTCTATCTAAATCCATATAAAGACTCAAATCCTAATTTGAAGTACTCAAAATCTAGTTACCCATCATTTATGATATTTGTATTCAGTCTATGACCTACACAATATAGTAAAATGCTAAGTATCTTGAACATATTATTATTTTCAATAAATAACAAGTGCATTTATCAAATTATCTCAACCTTTTATGTTTGTATTTATGCTTAGTTGTAATACATCATATACTCTAAATTATTTCATTAGTTTTATCTTGTTAGGTTCATTGTTAAAAAACAAGGTAAAGCAATATCATAATTATATTTTAATTATATATCATTGAATCATAATGTATGTATAAATTTATACTATCTTGTAAATTCATCACATTTGATAACACTTAATTAAATAAGTCACATTGACAAACTATATGCGTGAAATAGATTTTTGTCACTCATTATCTTATTCTGAATTAATTGATCTAAATCATCTATTATGATATTGATATTATAAGAAGACTAATGGTTAAAAATATATTTTACAATTATTTTAGATCTTATTTAAATAATTATTTAATTAATGATTGATGCTTAAAAATAATTTTATATTCTTGTTTTTCTTTATCTGTATTAACTGGTACCCATGTTATATGTCCTTACATTCAGTATGTTGAATGAGATGAATCACTCTAGTAAACATGTGTGTCAAATGGATCTTATTTTCACAATGGTTTAATTTCTATGAATTTATGTTAACTCTTTAAGTGATGAATCATGTGGATACACACTTGAGGTTAGACTCATAAGAACAACAATAATTGTATTTGGATTTAGTAATTCTCTTGGACCTTTGTCAAATAATTGATATTTAAACATTTGATTCTTAATATAAATTTGAGTTTCTTGATTTGGTGGGTCCTCATGTATAGTATTAATGTGTAATAACTACTTATGCTCCTCATTTACTTGTGATTTTTTTAATCAGTAAATTGGATTAGATGGTTCCTCACCCTTTTCATTAATATCATAAAAATATATATTGAGAACTCATACGGTAGATAAAATTACATTATGATAGACACATGTCAAAATATAGTTTCCTTAAAATACAACCCATATCTTCTTTCCATTGCTACTTTTCAAATCTCCAAAAATAAAACTTGTCCATGCTAAAAAAGATATACTTTAAAAGTATAAAAATAGCTAAACAAGCTTGAACTAGGGTCAAAAAAGGGAAAAGGAGGTCCATTGTTATTACATAGTTGACAAACATAAGTTATTTTATTATTAAAAAACAATTCCTTCCACATAATATTATACAACAATAAAAAGAGGTAAAATATTTTATAGCCAAAGATGAAGGAATTCTACAACATATTATGAAAGAGTTCACAAATAATCATAAGATATCCAAAAATGCTCCACTACTATACAATAGAAAGAAATAATTTATAAATATTTACTCCTCTCCCATGATATATCATAAGTAAATATAAAGAATAAAATCTTCAATTAGAAACCTAATGTAGAAGAACTAAACAAAAATGCCAAAAAAACTAAAAAATAACTCTATTGAATCTTGATAAATATTTTATAGCCAATATATGTATCCATCCACAACTATATTAATATTATGAAAAAAGAGGGTATAATCCATGCCAAATAAGTAAATAATAAATAATCATCTAGACTCCCACCATCCTCTCCAACTAGTCCTTTCATAGGCAATAGATTAGAAACTAAGATTTCATGAAGTTTTTATAGAGTTTTTTGAAGTCCAATAAATCTGACCTAGTTTAATCCAAGGTGCATAATATCCATCTTTATTTTCAAAATCCATTCATCTCTAGAATTCCTCATCATATTTTTCATGCCTTTTATCTTTCCAATCTTGAATTTGAAACAAAAAAAATGGGTACTAAAATCTAAGACCTCTCCAAGGCATGCCTTTCCTCCTCATAAAAATCAAATATGGATTGGCCCTTTCTCTAGGATCTCTCAATTTTTGAGGTGAAATAATATCCTTCATAATTAGGGGCTTGGTAAGATTATCCCATCTAATAAAATAGTTTTTATAAAATTATGAACCGAATTCAACATTGATTTTTTTGCCTACTGTAAAAAGCTCCACCTTAATATTTAAATTTTTTGTCTTTATCTATTCATTTTTAATCAGGTTTACATAATCCCTTAAAAATTTCAAAGGCCTTGGAAATTATTCTCTCAACCATAGGGGGTGAGTCTCTTCTACAGTCATATTGTATGCCTATTTTTCACCATGTCTTATTTCATTTTACAAATAATACATAAAAGCTCCAAGTAGTACATCACCTACATGGGGATTTGGATTCCATTTTAACTTATTAGGAAGAACTAGAATATGTACATATTATACCCACAAGAAATTATTATCTTGGTCAGAAGAGGAAACTAAAACCTCATAAAACTTATTCGATCTACTTACCTTTATAGATTGGAAGGATGAAAACTAAATTCCAACTTTGGTTAGTTCTCTTTGAAAATAGAGGTGTAAAATCTAAGTAGAGGCATATATGATGATAAATGTGTTGCCTTATCCCATGCTAAGGATACCATTTATTTTAAAATATATAGTACCATCCTTACACTTCCCTTCTTCCTCAACAACTTGTATACTTTTTTTAATCTCTTATTATAATTTTTCAATCTTTGAGTGTGTCTGAGTTAACTATTTTTTGAAATTTCCAACTACTTTAGCTTCTTCCAACTTAATCAAGTGTACTTAATTTACATTATATTGATTATAGATAAATTCAAAATACTATGTCCTAATAGTTGTATTTATTAACATAGGCTGATAAGAAAAAGAGGGTAAAAATGGATATTGTAACATAAGAATGCTTATAACATTCTCTACCATGTTGGCAATAAAAACCAAATTATCACTGGGAGACTAATACATCTTCACAATTTATTTTATGATATCCTATAGGTCCTCTTGTTGGGACTTTATTTTTACAATGACATAGAAAATTTTGATCTTGATTACATAGCTTTCATCCTAGACATCTCTTGTTTCTCTTTCTCAACATTGATTTCCTTAAGGACAAAAATAGTAGCATTTGATCCACCATCCTCAATAATTATTAGGTAGAGATGAGTGTAGTATAGTTATGTATGAAACCAAGATGCATAGTTTTCTTAATTTTAATGAGGTTATCCTTATCTAATGGATCTTATGAAACCTATTTTAGGAAGGTCCATTTTAAGGAGGTTTCATACTTAGAGCTATCAGAGGAGGAGGGTAAAATAATATTTCTCTTATTCCTTTTGGACATGGTTATCTCTTTCATATAAAGTTAATTTTTAAGAAAAAATTCATACAAATAAATAATAGGGTTTCCTGAAACAAAGCTTCCTAAAAAATAAGTTTTATCAAAACCTCATTGGCACATGCCTTTTCATTTCATTTTCAAATCTCCCCAACAATGATCTCAAGTAATTTATACATTAAAAATGGAGAATTGATAATTTTATTATGGAAAAGATGAGAAATTAATTTAAAGTGGTAAGATAAGAGGAATGAAAAGCTACCCTCACAAGTAAACTATCTCTAGATGTAAAGAGCTATGATAGGCTAAAACTATGGAAAAGATGTATGAGTGATTAATTTACATGTGTCAATCACCTTATCTATAGGCATAAAGATTATTTCCTTAAAAATATACTTTCTTAATTTAGAAAGGTAGCATTTCTCTCTTTATAACTTTGTTTCTATTACCTTAGCACTTAGATACACTAATAATAATTCCCCTAAATTTCACTACCCTTTCATCCCAACTAAGATAAAATTCCTTGGAAATTTTATCTTTAAAACCTTGGATTTTTTCAAATAATTCTAATGAAATGACTCTATGAATTTGGAGATAATCTAAATTCTCTTTCAAAGGTACATGGTCAGTAGGTTCGGACTAATTTAAGAGGCCTTCCATGGTATAAAAACTAATAGTGGATCTTGCCTTTAAAAAATAACTTCAAAATGAAAATTTTAGGATAAATATCAAATTAACACCAAAATTAATGTAAACCTCAAACATATAGGGTCAAAGAGAAGCAATTCATAAACCCAACAATGCTTATGTTTCACCCAAAACCCCAAAGTCCTTTTCAATAGTAACTATATGTACCAAGTCTAAATATATAATCCAAGTTAATCCTCTATAACCCTTTAATAATTAATTAAATATAATTTTAAAATCCATAACGTAACTAAATAATTGGATGAAAAAGGCCCTTGGAGAAGCACACAAGACATCCCACTTAACTACTTCCAAAAATGATTTTAACTCAGAAAAGATGATATGATTAAATATATAAAATTCAATTATTATATATACTACCACTTTCCATTGATTCAACTACCATATGTCCTTCAATAAATAATATGAACTTTATTTAGTCATAACTTATCAAATTTCAAACTGAAGGACACAAATATTGGAGGATACTATAAAACCTAGGCATATTTTAAATTCCCCCAAATATTGAAGGGTTGCCACACCCTAGTGTAATTTTTTTATTAGAAAGGGATAACTAAGGTAGAAAGTGGGAAAGAAATTTCCCATTTCATTTTCCTTGATTAATTCAAAATACATTACATTAAAATTGAAATCATTCCCTTTTTGAAAATCAAGAACAATTTTGGTTACCTCCTTAAATCCATCCACACAAAAATCTTTAGACCTTTTGATTACAAAAGTTATAAAGATGAAACATGATTGATATTAATTTAATGTTTAAAAAAAAAAAAAAAATAACCCAATTAACACATTTTCCTCCACTCATCTCATTTTTGATAAAAACTTCATTATTAAAAGGATTTTTTTGTAACCAAATGTCATCTTCTGTAGCAAAGCCAAACTAAATGTCCACATTAATTTTTTCCTTAACAATATGTTTCTTCAATAAAACCCATATTTTTAGGTGAGAATATCTCCTCCTGTAATGCTTATTTCTTTTTTGAAATACCAATACTATGTTACAATTTATCATGATATTTTTTGTTATAAAAATTATCCTTTTCCACTCTAGTGACCATATATTTATTTTTTCCTCTCCATACCCAAGAAAAATCCTTTTTATTTTCAAGAGAAGTTTTTACCCCTAGAAATTATTTATAAATGACCCAATGAAGATTTAATGTAGCATATTTATGTAATAAGCCTTTCATAAAAGACTTTTTCCAAGAAAGCATCACCATCAATAAGGAAAGTGATAGATGAAAGCATATGATCATATGAATTTATTATTATCTTACCTCTTACAAACCATAAAGATATACTATTAAAAGATATAGAATCCATAATACAAAATATGCCAAAATAAATTTGAATTTGTTTCAAAGTTTTCAAATTATAGTATTCTACTAGAAACTCATACAACCACACCTAATATTATTTTTTTCACACCTTATAATCCCTTTTAAAATTATCTTCCTAGGATCGAACCTCAATTTTATAAGATTCTAATTTATAATACTTATATATAGGGATTATATCTCTATCTTCAAAATGCAAGAAAAACCATGAAGTAGTCATTAAGGAGACTAAGAATTCTCTTCATGTCTACCCATTTATAGAATTTGTTGATCTAAATATCTAAAGGAGTACCCTTAAAAATCTTACCTTCTAATTTTTATATTAAATATTTTCAATAAAACTTAAATCTTAAATTATAAAAATCATCATCATGCACCAAGACCTATTTAGATTAGGGAAAGACATTTTGATGAGAAGAATGCCTTGCTAAAATATTTCTTGATTTGAAAGATGTAAGAGATTCAAAAGAAGTATCTTGTATATCAGAAATATTAGTAAATACCATCCAATTTGAGATTAAAAACTAGTTCATCCCATTCCCATACAAACTTGTCTTTGATTATATGGATGTGTTTCTTAGAAAGCAAATAAAGTATATGTGGAGTATCTTATAATCATATAACTCATCATTTTCAGTCCATAGTTTTAAAATTTACCCCTTATCTATTAGATCATTCTTCAAGGAAGGACATAAATCATTTAAAAAAAATAAAGTCACCCATACCTTTATCTTTATTCCATAATTATCCACAATCTATCTTCCAAGACCATTCCATATTAATCCTCCACACCCAATCATTATCCCCCAAGAAAATATGAATAATTATCATCATTACCCAATGTTTCACTTCTATCTTGACCTCTTTATACTATGGATTGAAACCAAAAAATAATTTCCTCAAATTTTTAGGCCTCATATTTATCCTCATCCTTATCACCAAAACCCTAAAAATACTTAGAGTACACCTCCTCCCCATTTTACATTAAATAAATTAACCGTATTTGATCTAAAATTAAATCCTATGTACTAATATTGATTATCCATCACTTTATCCATCATCATAGCCATTTTATAAATACATATTTAGTGCATCATTCCATGGATCTAAATTTCATTCTCTTACCAATGATCCTTTTATTGATGATCTCCCTTCTCCACCATCTCAACCATTTTATAGTTTTAAATCTGCCTCATCACCCCATGGATCCAAGTTCCATTCCCTTGCCATTATATTTTTTTATTATGTAAGATTATTAAAATTGAAAATGATTTGTTTTGTAACTAAAAATCATTTTTTTCTAAAATTTACCTAGTGTTTGGATGAAAAATACATGCTTTCAAAATATCCTAAGATGTAAACATTAAAGATCTAAGCTATTATTTTTGGTGCAATAGAGAGAGGAGAAAGAGAGTTTTATTTTCCTATCTATGCCTTTTTAGAATGAAAACCAATATAATGAATGTAAAATAATCTAAATTACTATAATCTTGTAAATGAATGAACAAAACTAAAACTGAAAACCCCCAACCTGATCAAGGTGTAGACTGATCAGAAGCAAATATTTATTATAGTAAAAGCTATCCTCATATAACTATCTCCTTGATTACCCAATTTCAACCCTTATAAAATATCTAAAAAAATGATGAAAGGATAAGAAGGAAAGAAAGACACAATATTTGAAAAGAAGAGAAACTAAATAATGGTTAAGCTGATTCACAGATATCAAAGAACGAATTTTTGATTCATATGAATTATCCTCTCCAAAATTGTGTATAATGATCATGAAGATGACCAAAGGTGGATAAAAATATTTTTAAAAATAAAAATAATGTAGGATAGGGTTCTGTAGATCTTGAAAACACCAATCTATAATGCCAAATTTATATCAAACAATAAGCTAAAATTGGTTTAAATGTAGAAGAGCAATAGAGGTTACATGAAGTAGTTTAATTGAGTTGAACTGGGAGTAAAACTTAGGAGAGACTCAAAATTATTGAAAATAGAAGATGTAGTTAGTTTGGACAACATGGAAGTGAAAACAATGTGGAATGAGAAATATATGCAAAGATAACATGCAAAAATGAGTGAAAGATTGAGTTCTAGGAGCTAATTTTGGAAGACATTGAGAAGGTGATATAACTAACCCTCTTTTCAGGTGTAGTTATGAAACCACCATTCCCTATGAATAAACCACCTTATATGGACACAAAACTACCACCTATTTAAGAATAAATGAATCTATAATGATGAAGCCACTAAAATCGTTGCATACCATATAATGGCCATTTAGTCCTACATTGGAGATTTTCAATATTGAGCTGACAAAAGTTGTAAAGGAAAAAAAAATTTAGTGAAAGGGGGATTGGATAGAGGAGGGAAAGTAAAGGGGAGGGGTATTAGAGAGAACTTGGTTTGAGCATACACTAAGAGATCACTATATCATCATTGGAAGTCATTTCTTAATGTTGCATCATGAAATTTTTGGGTGCATACACGTTCAACAATAGTTTTATTATAATTTAGAGTTAATTGGTGTTTTAAATGTAATGAAGATAAAATGAATATAAATATAGATAATACTATAAAATGAATTGTAACTAGTAGAACAAAAGTAAAGTACTAAAATACATTATGTTATTTTTGCTGTATGTATGCATCTAGAGATGACTTAAATAATTGATAGTGTTATGATTTAACTTGGATAAAATAATTTCTTTACTTGGATAAAAGCTACTTCAAATAAATAGAATCAAATTTGGGAAGAACAAGGAAGCTTTGCTCAGTGTGCAATAGTGTAGTTATGCTTTAATAAATAAATTTTCATGTGATAAAATAGGTGACTTATGTGCGCCTTTATAGAAATCCAAAAGAGGAAAACCTCACACTACCTATCCTAAAAATACAAACCAACCTATAAGGGAGGGTTTGAATTTGAAAAATAATTTTTATTAGGACAAAAAGATAGGATCAACCCATAGGACATTATCAGCTAGCTGGTCCCATCCCATTCATATAAATTTCATCTTGGAAGGACAACATTTAAAATTAAGGATTTGTCTGTATAAATGACTAGAGTTTTTCAAGTGATTAAGAAAATTTCTACATGTGTATGATAACAACTTAGAAATGGATAGGTCCATATAATTACTTAGAATAGAGAAGTGTAAAAATAGATCAAAATTAAGTGCTCAAATCAATTACTATAAAAATTGACCAAAAATAACATTATCAAATATTTATGGCCAAATTTTAGTGACTACACATCTCATTTAAGAAAAATATTTTAAAAATATAAAAAATCAAAATATTTAAAATAAAATCAAACTAAGACTTAAGTATTACATGTTTGCTAGTTTACATTATTCATTTATATCATTTATCACATGATATTATATTACATATCCTTTTTATAAACTTGCATTTCACTATATATATGAGTGAGATGCAATACATACATGTTACATATGATATATGTATGCATAGATGCATGGAGTTATTATACCTAGAGGCCATGCCAATGCTAGGGGTATCTTATTACATAAAGTTACATTGATATAAGTTATATCTTTTTATGCATTTTTTTGATTGAAAAGTGCCTATATATTAATATAAAACAAGATATGGTAAAATTCTAATCATACAAAAAAATGGGTGGAAAAAGTCACAACCTAAGAACAAGTCCACATCAACGGTTACCAAAAATCCCTCAGGAAAAGTCATAAAAAATGGTCACAGAGTGACCACACCAAAGAGTTACATCACATCACATTCCAACAAATCAAAATAACTAAAGTACATATAACATTAATGAGAACACTTATATACAACAACTATAAACATGGACATCATGGGAGGTGGAGGAGAAGGTAGACCTGAAGGCTTATCTCCCCATCCTCCCATGGATGGAAGATCTCCATCAATAGGTAAGGGATCCTAGATATAATTTTATTGCTCATCCAAGGTATTAATTTGATTCTTTTAGGGGAAATAGCCAAATCTAGGCATGAAAATTTGCCTCAGGAAGGTAGAGCCCAATGTCTGCTCTCACCATCCTAGAATGGGGGAGGATATCCCTAACCCCCATCATCACTACCAAAGTGGGAGGAACCACTCTGAACATAATGATGAGGAGAAGGCCAATGAGGTGGTGATCAAGGTAGAGAGTAGCTTTTATGTCTAGTTATAGATTACTACCACCTCTACCCACATCCTCATCCCTAGGGGGGTGAAGGACTCAGTTGGGGATCAAGAGGTTCCTAGCTGACCACACATGGGGTGTTCCCCCAATGATTGAGCGAATGTTGAAGGTGGTTGGGCTCTAGTTGGAATTTTTCTATTTGAATTTAAATATATAAAGTGACATTAAAGATAATAGTACTTTTTTTAGAAATAAAAAACTTATGTTCTAGCTCTTCATGATTAAAACAAGGATAATTCTTAGCTTTCCAAATTTGAAACAAAAAGTTGGCTCAAAATATCTGCCAAAAGATATTATATTTAATAGGCATCATAGCTGAGTCCCACAAAAGATCCATCTTCCATGTGAATAATTTTGGGAGAAAAGGCTAGAAAATGGAATGGATCCAACACCACATAGACTAAGCATGGGAATAAAACCAAAAAAGATGCTTAATTATTTCTAGCTAATGGCAGGCTAAGTAGATGGGTTTAATCACACCTAGATATTTGAGCTGATCCCCCAATGACAAGCCTTAGTAGAGAAGGCACCACAAAAATGAGCTTTTTTGGGCACAATAGAAGAAGACCACACTATGCTAAAATGCCTAGCCTAGATCCCTTGACAAGAGTGAAGATTCCACCTGATATTAAGCATATTAACTTGAACATGCTATGGATCTAGTAATTGATATCCAATGTAAGGAGTGTATCAAGTGAAAGGGGTGGATGTAGGAAAATTCCAATCCTTCCACTAAGGCACAAGATAATTAACTCCAATTTTATGTTAATATTCATCAGGGATGGAACCTTGAATTTATGCAATAAACTCTACATCTAAATTTATTAGGTGATATTTATTTTGAAGTTGTTTTCAAGTGAATCAACCATTACTTTATTTACAAAAGAGGTAATTGATAACCTTCACACCCTTTCTAAAAAGGCATAGTCATTTAACCCATGGGACCAGGGTAAAGGAAAAATTGTGAAAATGAAGACAGAGGGACTATATGTAATAAAAAATGCTTCATGTCTATAAATCAATCCTGGACTAGAGAAGATAGATCATACCTAAACTTTTGATTAGGAATAAAAATTTCAAGTGGGAGCATGACCAATATGGGGATCCAATAGAACTGATTAGGGGATCACTTGTCACAATACACCATACTAGGAAGGGTTTCAAAGCCTATAGACTAACACAATCATGTAACAACCCTAAAAGATTTATAGGTTTAATGTTCACTCTATATCTAATAATAAGAAAGTAAATCTAATCTAGTGCACGCCAAAGCTTGTGTCACAAAGTGGGGGTTAGAAACAAAACAAACTAAATTAAACATGCATAGAAGATATATACTCACATCAATGTATATAGAATCCTAATGCATGGGAGAGAAGCACAACTACATTATTTATCTACTTTTACAAAGGAGAAATAAATTTAGGAATACTTACCTTTGAAGATAAACCCTCTAAGCCTTAATATCTCCCTTGGCCAAAGTGATTCATAAGAGATTTTTGTGGTATGTAAGGATAATAGAGACACATTATCTCTAGGCTACACAACCTATCTATGTATCCAAAAGACTTCTCCATAAGATAAGATCTATATCTCCAAAGAAAGTTTGAAACCCTAAGATTTATTCCTTAAGTAGAATGGTCAATAAGTAGATGTTCATTCACACTTATTCTTCTTCACTTCTCTATTCTTAAATGGTTAGAAATGAACTTTTATATATAGGCAAATCTTTCCCTAAATCCTTTCAAATATGTCAGCTGTATGGGGTTGACCAGTCAACCCTATATGTTTTTGAGAGATAAATCACTAGGTCTTGAGCAAGGTTGGTTGAAGTGATAAAAAAAATCTCAAGTGAAAATACCCAAAAATAGTACAGGGTTAACCTAGTAAAACCTGTTCAATAATAAGAGGTTGAAAATTATACAGGGTTGATTTAGTCAACCTAGTACAATTAATTAGAAAAAGAGGGCCAAGGAAAGAAAAAGAAGGATAATGATATGACAAATTTTTGGAATGGGTAAGATTGAGAATAATAAGCTTAGGGTAAATGGTTTTAGGAGACAAGTGTGTTGATGGTAAGTAGTAAAAAGGAGAATAATCTTATGAAGCAATAATGGTTTACCCAGCCCTTTCCCAGTGCACCTCTTAAGGCATGCACTCAGATAGATTGAGGCTCAATGGGTTATTTTAAGATACATAGTGTCATTAATTTATAAAATTTAAAAATATTATGTGTATACATATTCCCCACTCAAATCTCATCATGTGTCATGTGAGTGCAATTCAAGATGGTGCTTTGGGAAATAGAATATGATAACACATAACGTTGATGCTAAGTAAAGTGCAGTAAGAAACAAATAATATAAATGGAAGGATAGAATTGAAAAACACATACCTTTACTTAAATTAATGTTGTATATAAAGAAGTAGACTACAAGATGTGTGAAGGTGTCTAGTGTGAAGAACACTAGGTGAACCTATAGAAGTTAGTACAAAAAATAGCCAAAAATTGAAATTTTTGGAATATAGGCATATGATAGTGGAAAATATTTAAGGCAAGGATATGAGGGTATTAGGAAAAATTGAAAAATTAGGATTGTTAAGGCAAGGCTTATAATATTAAAGGCAAATAAATAATAAAAGGATGGAAAATAAATGACAAGATGGTTGGCAAACACAATAAATCATGTTGCAAAACATGTACAACATAAATGACAAAAAGGAATGTAGAACATACTAAATAATGTTGGGAAACATGTAAAAAATAAATGGAAAAAATAAATGTAGAACATACTGAATCACATTGGGAATCATGTAAAATATGAATGATAAATGAAATATCAATGCAATAAAACTTGAACAAAGATATGTAATAAAGTGAAAAGTAAGCTCATGTAAGATAGGCAAAAAGAAAAACATGAAAGATGAGAAATGAAATGTAATTGAAGATGTGAGACAAATAGTAATAAGGCATATATAAAGAGAAACATGTAATAATGGAAAATGTCATATGTAATATAAGTGAAGTCCACAAAAAGTCAAATAAGAATATGATGGAGAAATAAAAATTAGAAAGCTATTAAAGGATGAAAAACTCACACTTAGTGCTTGTTTTAAGATACAATGTAAGAAAACACAACCAAATAATGTCATGACTAGTATGACAATGAGGTGGTGTGGTAAATAAATGGTGTAAGAATATAATCCATAGTTGCTCAAACATGTTGTTTTGCTCTAAGGATAGATAAAACTGAAGTAAAGTAATGCTAGCATGTTTTTAAGAGGTGAAGAAGAAGGAATAATAGAAGAGGTAAAATAGATTTAGAATCACAATTTTCACATCAAGAGGGGAAATGAAATGGGTGGATGGGATAATGAAGGAAAAACCAAGGTAGATAAACTCTTTATCAAATTTAAGACACTCAAATTAGGTTTGTCAAAACAAGAGGACTTTCAACCTTAAGGACTCTGAAGAACTTATACTAGCCACACAAGTCTTATGTCAATAAATTAAGTATATAGATCATCCCATAAAGGCTATATAAATGAAAATTAAATTGGACCTACCTCCCCAAAATATGTTCCCCATTAATTAGGACCCCTTATAGAACCATCAATCTACTATGAAGATTGGTTACTTACGTGAGAAATTAGGTAGCACCATAGAGTTTATTGAATTATCTTATTCGAATATAATAGCCTACCACACCACAAAGGACCTTGGCTCTATATGAGGCTAAATTTGGAGTTTGAAATTCAAATAGAGATAGGATATTTACTTATAATTATGTATTTTGGTATGATTTTGACTTTTGAGTTTTATATCTATCCTTTTATATATCATTGCATTTTGTTTCAAATGATTTGGCTTTTAGCTTTCTTGACAACTTTTTCTATTCCTCCTCCATATAGATTTGGAAAATCAAACATGGGTGATAAATATGAATTTCATTTGAATACTTGGGACAAGGTTTCTAAGAGATAACTTCAAAGATCATGGGGTATAAGAGTCTCATAAATCTAGGTGAAATAAAAGTGCTATCTTGACTTCGACCTTATTTTATCTAATGTGTAGTGAAAGGAAAGTAAATCAAGAGGAATAACACATAAAACAATTTGAATTTATTCAAATCACAAAGAATGTGACAAAGGGTGAAAAAGGTATGCATTGATAGTAAAGTGTGATTCCTTATCATAAGAATGAGGCAAATTGAGGAAAACATGCTAACATAGATTGTTGTGAAAATTCCATCTTATAAAAAAGAAGCAAAAGCCAAAGTTGAGAATGAGAATCAAGGATATTTTGCTTATAAAAGGAATGAAAAAATGGTAATTTTATGATGGATGGGTCCTATCCATGGTATTATACTACAACTCATAAAAGGAAAACCTATGAGGGTTCCAAAAAGCAAAATGTGAAATAATAAAATGAGAAAAGAAGCAAAGGTGGTTTTTTGTGAGGAGGGCCAGGTCCTATCCATGGTCTTATACTGAAAACTCATAAAAGAGAAACCCATAGGCAAGAATGATAAATAAGATAAAAAATAATCATAAAGATAATAAGGTAAAGAATAATATAAAAAGATAAAATAAATATATGAGGACAAAAATGAAAGCAAATGCCAAATGTAATGTGAAATAAAACCAAAGAATGTAAAGGAAGATAATGATGATTATAAAGCAAAATTAAAATAAATGAAGTGTACAAAAATATTAGACAAAAAAAACAAGTAATATCTATGCTAACATTTGTATCAAAGATGAGTATGTGAAATACAAGTCTATAATTCTCAAAATGTTTCTTGAAGTTGAATCTATTTGTTATTATGTATTGTAAAATAAGAGTGGTCATCGTAAGATTCCATAATAGGTGATTAGATATATGGATGGGCATAAAAAGATGCCACAAAGTCTAAAGGGACATGTGGATGGGCATCACAATATGACCCAACATGTGAGTTGGAGTGAGGTAACATTGAACTATTAAAATGATTTGCATTGGGTTGGTAGGTGCATTTGGAGATAGGAAAATGTGTTGGTTTGTTAGATTTTAAGGAGGTTGAATGTGACATATGATGGGTAGGAGAGGTATGAAGAGGTAAAGGAGGACTATGTATGATATGATTTGGTGATGCATTTAAACTAGGTACTCTTTTGGTTCATGTAACCTAAGAGGTAGAGGTTCATGTTAAAAGTTATTCATGTTAGTTATCCTTTCCTTATTGGTGTAGGAATAAGGATCAACTATGGTTTTAAAAAAATGAGTATATGAGGTGTAGGTATGGGATGATTATTGTTGATCATTAGTATTTGATTCTGATTTGATTGTGGTTCTTGAGATTGAATTTGAGAAGCTTGAAGACAGTCTTGATAATGTTGTTTTGTTAGAGTATCAAGATTGAAATGCAGACCAATCAAGGAAGAAATAAGAAAATGGTGAAGATCATGATAAGACTCATGAGAATGACCTATATTCACATGCCACCAACAAAATTTATCAATATTGTACCATTTTGGAGGAGGTTTGGAAGGATCAAAGCTCATGGGTTTAGAGGGTGGCAATTTATTATTAAGTTGTTCTAGAGTCAAGGGAGGGTGGGTTGGGTTAAAATTGGTTGAACTGGATGATCCATTTTGAGTTTAGAGAGGCTTATATGAATCAATGTTATGAGAAAATGATTGAAAAGGTAATTTAGTAGTTGTTTGAGATGGTTGAAATTGATTCATATGAAAGTTTTGCATTTTTACTTGGTCTAAGGCTTCTTCTAATGTTTGAGGTGAAAAGATTCAAACTTTGTATTAAAGGGGAGGTTTAATAGTAGTGGCAAATAGTTTTAAAAGAGTGTCATCATTCATGTTGTGGCCCACTTTATAAGCAAGAGACTTCCATAATTTGATGAAAATGTGAGCATATTCATTAGGAAGTTGATTGTCATTGATGAAATGGCTAAGGTAATTTTTAGGAAGGTCATCATGTTGGAATTCCTTCACTAGAGCATTGGCTAAATCCTCTAGTTGTGAGATGGAATGTCTAGGAAGTTGGTTGTACCATTCAAGTGCATCACCCATAACTATTTTGGCTAAGATCTTGGTGGTATAAAATGTGTTAGTTTGGAACCATTCCTTATAGAGATTACCAAAATATTTAAGAATGATAGTAGGGTCCTTAGTCCCATTATATGTGATAGTTGGAGAAATTTTTCCAATACCTATGGATGCAATAAATGGAGCTAAAGGTTCATTTTGAATATGTTAAAGCATTTTGTTATTTATTGGAGGTTAAGGTATTATATTCCCATTGGCATCTCTAATAGGAGGGGGGATAAAACTTTTATTTATTTGAGACATGATGACTTAGGGTGGTTGACTAGTCATGTGTAGTAAATGTTGTTGCATGTTCATAATTTGAGAGGTGTTAGTTATGTACATGATGTTCCTTCATTGTATGACTTGTGAAAGAAGTTGATTTGTATCAATAGGTGGGTTTTAAGGTGGGCTATTAGTGTTGTTAGGAAGAGGATTGTTAGTGTTGGTGGGATGTTGATTCTTTGTAGGTGGAGGATTCACAACATTAGTGTTAGTTGTCTTAAGTGTGGTAAAACAATAAGGAACCTTGATAAATCCACCATTCTTGGTAGGAGTGTAAATAGTATTATCATCAAGGTTTTTGAATAATTGGGAACCATCTAGATTATAAATCTGAGTGGTTTCAACCATGTAATCTAGGAAGTGATAAGACTAGGTGATCTTGTTATGGGTGTAACAAGAGGATTGTGAACATTGGTTGTAAGAGGTAGAACATAATGTGAGGTTATAACATTTGATGTAGATGGGTTGATGAGTTTATGAATTATATGTTTATAAGGTGCAAAAGTGGTATAAGGTATATGATTCTCATGGTTTGGGATTTATTTAATAGTATTCTCTGGATCTACTATACGGTATGGGGTGGATCAAGATTGAAAATATTTTGGTAAATAACTACACCATATATATTTTTATTTTATGGTAGATAGGTAGGGTAGGAGAGAACAACCCATGTACATTTGGAATGGGTTGAGACTATCAAGAAAGAATTTGATAAGAGGCTTCATGATGCCAAGTAAAAGTGGATATTAGAAGGCTAAAAGGAAAAAAATAGGTACAAAATTAGAAAATAGGGAAGGCATAAAATAGTAAAAGGTCAACTAAGTTAGCACAAAAAATAGGGCCTAAAAATAGTACAGGGTTGACTGGGTCAACCCAGTAAAGAAAATAGAGATTTAGAAAGTGTATAGGGTCAACCTGGTACAGCAGATAGGGAAAATAAGTAAGCCTATAACATATTGTGAATTGAAACAAGATAATTTTTTCAAGTAATTTGAAATGTAAGAACTAAAGGGAAACAAATAATCAATTAGATCAATGCTGGCTAATCCAATTGAAGCACATAACACAAAACCTTGCATTAATGTTGGCTAATGTAATTTTTTGTAATAAAAAATACAATTAAGTAAAGAATAAGCAATAAACTTGGAAAGTAAATAACTAACTAATTGGTCAACCTGAATGCTTATTATATTATTATAATATGATTTTAAATGTGATGGGAAGTTGGCTATAAACAAGGAACTAGAAGACAATTTAAGGATGGTTTTAGATAGTTTGGGTTAAAAGGGATCTATAGTGGTAATGATACAAGCTTAGTATTAGGGTCTACCCCCTCACTACACACACTATAGTGATAAGGGTATTGTGTTATTAGCTATAATAAACCTTTAACTATGCTTTATACTTAACCAAAACATCAAGTCAGCTTCCCCCTTGGTGATGAAATCCAAGTAGATTAGCCTTGGGTAGACAAATGTTAAAATGCTTATTTAGATTTTGTGATTTGGTTGTGTGTGCATAAAATAGAAAATAGTGAAACTATTTTTTTTTTAAAAACCACTTAATTAAACTATGTGATCTATTCTAAGCATGCAAGAAATAATAAAATAAAGTGTGAGCTAATTATTAGGATATAAAGTTAATTCAAACTTTGAAAAAAAGTACAATGTTGAATAATCAACAATGTATGTATAAAATATAGAATAGGGTCGATAGGGTTGATCTTATACTATGGAAGCAAGGTATGAAATGAATAGGGTTGGTAGATTTAACCTAGTTATCTAGACAACACATAGAACATAGAACTAGGTCGATAGGGTCGATCCCATTGACTATGTAAGGGTAGTTTTATAGACTACAAACTATAAAAGGAAATACTATAAAGAAAGAGATAGAGAGATAAAAAGGAACCTTTTTGGATTAGAGATGTAGATAATGAAGATTGATATCCAATAACCTTGGTATATGCTTATAAATTATGTTAACAAGGTCATCTGGTTTGATCAAACTTTGTAAAAACTTATTGCTAAGGACCTAGAATGTATAGGGTTGACTGGGTTGACCTAGTATGCTAAACAAGATGCCTAAAAATGTACAAGGTCAATTGAGTCAACCTAGTAGTCTAGATTGGAATTCTGAAAAGCTAAAAACTTGTACTAGGTCGATAAGGTTGATCTAGTAGCCTATACTTGAAAACCTATCAATAAAAAATAGACCTGGATCAATGTAGTCGACCTAGTATGGAAAATATATGATAAAAATAATGATGAAATAAGAATGAAATAATGAAATAAGGTGAATAAATACTGTAAGGGTTAATTTACATTGGGTTCACTAGAATGTATGTAATAAAAAATGTATCATGCCTATAAATCAATCCTGACTCAGAGAAGATAAAGCATACCTACACTTCTAATTGGGAATACATTTGTTAAATGGGAGTATGACCAATATGGGGATCTACTAGACCCTATTATGGTATCACTTATCAAAATACACCATGTTAGGAAGGGTTCCAAATCCTACAGTCTAACACAATCATGCAACAACCTTAAAAGAGTCTTAGGTTTAATGTTCACTCTATATCTAATAACAAGAAAGTAAATCTAATCTAGTGCACACCAAAACTTATGGCACAAAGTGGGGGTTAGAAACAAACAAAAACTAAACTAAACATGCATAAAAGACTTATACTCATGTCAATGTATCTAGAATCCTAATTCATGGGAGACTAGAATAACTACATTATCTATCTACTCTTACAAAGGATAAATAAAGTTAGGAATACTTACCTTTGTAGATGAACCCATCGAGCCTCAATATCTCCCTTAGCCAATGTACTTCATAAGAGATTTTTGTGGTATGTAAGGATAATAAAGAATAATCAGCTCTAGGCTACACAACCTATCTATGTATCCAAAAGACTTATACACAAGACAAGATTCGTATCTCCAAATAAAGTATGGAACCCTAAGATTTATTCCTAAAATAGAATGGTCAATAAGTAGATGTTAATTTACACTTATTATTCTTTGCTTCTCTATTCTCAAATGGTTGGAAATAAACTTGTATATATAGGTAGATCTTGCCTTAAATCCTTCCAAATATGTTGGCTATATGGGGTCGACCTAGTTGATCATGTATGTTTTTGAGAGATAAATCACTAGGTCACGAGCTAGGGCATCCAAAGGGATAAAAAAATCTCAAGTGAAAATACCCAAAAATAGTTCAAAGTTGACCTAGTCGACCCTATAGAGTAATCAGAGGCTAAAAACTATATAGGGTTGATCTAGTCGACCTAGTAAAGTCAACTGGTAAAAGGGGGCAAGACAAGAAAAAGGAGGATAATGATATGACACATGTTTGGAATGGGTAAGATTGAGAAGAATAAGCTTAGGGTAAATTATTTTAGGAGACAAGTGTGTATATGGCAAGTGGAAAAAGGGACAATAATATTATGAAGCACTAATGGTATACTCACCCTTTTCCCAATGCACCCATTAAGGTGTGTACTCATAAATATTGAGATTAAATAGGTTCTTATAAGATACAAAATATTACTAATCAATAAAATTTAAAAATATTGTGTGTATACAAGGACCACCAAAGAGACTATGACTTAATAAAGAGGCTAGTTTTGAGCCCAACACCAACCCAACTAAGGTGAGGCTTAAGTTTCTCCCAAGACTTCCATAAAATTTTAATAACAAAGGTTCCCTTGATTTTGACATGGACTAGGGTGAGAAGCAAAGAATGAAGCCCCAAGCCTTGCCATGCTTTGCTACCATAGGGAAGCCTTGATAAATATAATGACAAAAAATAATCTTCCAAGACTCATCCCTAGAAATACCTCTGATTATCCATTTGGCCCCTAGAGATAACCCTTAGAGCTTGATGTTGAGAAGACCCAATCCCCTTGAATCCTTGGGGTAGTATTGGATGTACCAAGCAACTCTGTGGAAGCACTTGTGACCTTTAGAATTAGCCCAAAGAAAATATCTTAAAGTTTTTTCTAATTTACTATAGGCAAAATTATAAGGGGCCTAATAGGAGGAATAATAGACATGCATGGTGGCCAAAACTTTAGAGAAGATTTGAATCTTACCAGCCAAAGATAGAGGCATAGTTATCTAGAAAGAAATATATTTTTTGAACTCTCTACACTACATATGACCATAAGTCAGAGGGAGAGGCCCAAAAGTCAAAAGGAATGCTAAGGAACTTGAATTGTACCCTTAGTAAAATCCACTACCATTGAAATTATTTAATATAAGGAGGTTTGGGGTCCAAATACTGCCTATAACATTGAGTCTTCTTCCATTGAATGGAGGATCCTGAGGCTAAAAAAAATATATACAAACATTCCATGTCATTTTTAACAAATTATTCCTCCTCTTGAAGAGTGATAAAGGGATCATATATGAAATGGATATTTATAAGTTGTTGATAAAATTGAGAAAGAGAGATGCATTTCAACAAACCCTAGGTAGAATAGTTATATATAAGATAGATAAAACCTTCTACTATAAGAACATATAGGGAAGGGGATAAATGATAACCTTGCCTTATGGAGTGATGTAGATCAAACTAAGAAGATTGGTTGTCATTAATGGTAATACAAGCCCTTACATCTTGAAAAAGAATGTTAATAGTCTAAATAAATTTTGGACTAAACCCCAACACTTGAAGCATTTCCAAAATGAAAGGCCACTAAATATGATCATAAGCCTTTTCAAAATCAATCTTAACAAATGGCTCTATGTGATAATGTAGATGAAAAAAATGTAGTGGTAAAAATTTAGTATGAAAAAAATGTTATGAGGATAAAAAATAGCGAGGAAAAACTTAGTGGTATTGGTAATGTCACAAAAATGTAACAAAGATCATAATTGGGACATTTTAGTGATTATCACATTGTTTGTTTATTATCTAGTTCATTTTGGTGATATTAGTTAACATTTCATGGTGGAAAAGTAATGCACCAAATTTACATGAAAAATAACAAAGGTAAATGTGATTTCATGAGTTTAGACCTTTAGTTTAAAGTTGTGTCATCTTTTATGTGAGCGCATCATTTACTATGTTTTTTTCCTATGATGTTTTGTCCTTGTTACATTTTTTACTTGCTATGTTTTATCCTCACTACATTTTTCATGCTACATTTTTAACCCATGTTTTTTTATTTTCTACTTTTTAGATGGATGCTTAACAAATAGGGACTTTTGATTAGAAAGTATAGCCCACTCCATACTTTCCTAGACAGCAATGATATTATCTAGGATGAATCTATTTTGAATAAATCTTGTTTGTTTACTCTGAATAATAAAAGGGGAGAGTGTGTCTTACCCTAAGAGCCAAAGCTTTGGAATAATCTTATAAGAGACATTGAGAAATGTAATAGGCCTCCAATTTGTGATAATTTTAGGATCACCAACCTTGGGGATGAATTTGATATTACCATAATTGATAAGGGTTACCAAGGAATTGGTTAGGATGCTTTAGTGCAAACTTGGTGCAGATCAGGGCCATAATGTCCCATAAAATTTGATAAAAATCACATGGGAAACCATCAATTCCTAAGGATTTATCCACAACCATTTTTTTAACAACCTCATGAAGGTCACTAAAAGATAAAGGCTTGCCACTAGCAATTTTTTGAGAATTGGAAACTTTACAGGGCACCACCTGAAGACATTGGAGGAGAGTTGCCTCCCTTTTTGGAGAAGAGGCATGCACCATGACAACACCATGATAATGATGAACATAATATTTTAAGATGTTAAAATTTTTGGTAAGTCTAGAATTTCCTTCCTTGACATCTTTAATTCTATTAGCAACTCTTCAAGTTTGAAGGAAGGCAAAGAAGTCCTTGGTCACTTTATCACCAATTTTGAGCCAGTGCATATGAACTACTATAGCTTTATGTGTTTCCTTAGTTTGGAGTTTGTGCAGCCACTGAGCCTCTTGAGTTTAAAGGTGAACATTAAGAGGCTCCTTATCTAACTCTTATGATGTATAAATGTACTCATAGTTTGTAGCATTATGTAAATGACTTCTAAAGATAGCTATTTGATTGCCATAGATCTAAATAAATGTGGAGGTGAAACTCAGAGCCTCATACCACCACTGAATCTAGCCAATTTATCCTTCTAGTCGAGGGACTAAGTTCTAAATTATAAAAATATGCCCACCATCCTTTCATGTTTGAGGTGGGTAGTATTGAGATAGAATTTATTGGATGTGGGTTTGACTTGAGGAGAAGTCCATTCAAAATTAAAGAAAATGGGGTGATGATTTGAGAGAAAATTATCAAGAATGATAGAGACAAGCCTATCTTTGATTGGAGTAAAGTAAAAATGATCTTATTTAGCAAGAAAATATCTATTGAGATATTGAAGCACCATATAATCACCATATAAAAAGTTGGACCAGGTGAGCCATGGGGAGTATGAATCCTTCTTATGGTAGTGATTAGGATAAAAAACCCCAAGTTTATTGCACATGTAAAACCATGCCTCCCACTTGCCAACACACCATCACATCAAAAAGCACCCTTATTTATCCTTAGATGACTCTACCATATTAAAATCACCATAGAGGATCTAATGGGGATCTAGGAGAGAGTCAACCAACCATCTCCACATGGACCCCCACTCTACAACATCATTAAGGGCATATAAATTAACCAACCCAAAAATGCAGTTGTTGAAATCAAAAAGGGTCCACACCATTTGATGGGTGGGGTATGAACCCCAAGAAATAATGTTCTAATCTAGCTTTGGATTCAAAAAATTGATGGCCCCACCATGCTTAGTGGCCCCAAGCCAAATGATTCATGTTGTATTCTATAGTAGGAAGCTAGAAATCTTGACTTCTTATAAACATAGAATTTTCATGTTACTAAAAAAATAGAAACATTTCCTAACCACATACTTATGCAGTATATCAGTAAGACCTCAAAAATTCCAAGAGTATAAAATCATTAGATAGGATCAAGGTGCATGTCATTCTCCTTAGAGAGACCTTCCAGCATGGTAAACTTATTATACATAAGGTTGTTTGGCATATAATCATGCATTTTAAATAGTTTTCACTTATGTGCCATATATTATTCCTATTTAGGGGATGAAGATGGGCTATGCGAACATCATAATACATATTTTTGGTCTAAAGTGACCAAGGTCCTATCTTCCTTGGGGGAACTCACCCTAAGAGAGGGTTGTGATTGGGACACTGAAGGTGGTGTCTCCACCAGTGAAGCCACTACATGCGGCATATATATATTAAGTAGAGACACTTTGGTGGGCATGTCACCCTTGCCAGTAGAGGTTGATGCAACATTATTACCAGTAGGATAAAATGACAAATTTT